>CAJQZJ010033704.1:604209-629194 GCA_907164525.1 Lophiomys imhausi | reverse complement strand
CCTTCTTCTCTGCACCTCATGGGACTTTCTCCAAAATTGACCACGTACTCAAGCACAAAGCAAGTCTCAGCAGATACAAGAAAATTGAAATAACTTCCTGTATCTTATCAGACCACCATGGATTAAAAATCTGGAAATCAATAACAATAGAAACAACAGAAAGTTTACAAACACATGGGAATTGAACAACTCTGTACTGAATGAAAAGTAAATCAAGACAGAAATAAAGAGAGAAATTAAAGACTTCCTAGAATTCAATGAAAATGAATACACAGCATACCCAAATATATAGTACACAATGAAATGGTGCTAAAAGAAAACTTCATAACACAAAGTACCTAGATTTAAAAAAAAAATTGGAGAGATCTCACACTAGCAACTTAACAGCACACCTGAAAACTCTAGAACAAAAAGAAGTAAGCACATCCAAGAGGAGTAGATGGCAGGAAATAATCAAATTGAGGGCTGAAATCAATAAAATAGAAACAAAGAGAACAATACAATAATACAACCATAAAATAGAAACAAAGAGAACAATACAAAGATCCAATGAAACAAAGAGTTGGTTCTTTGAAAAAAATCAAAGATAGACAAACTCTTATCCAAACTAACTAAAAGACAGGGAGAGTATATTCAAATTAACAAAATCAGAAACAAAAAGGAGTACATAAGAGACATGGAGGAATTCCAGAGAATTATAAGGACATAATTTAAAAACTTATACTCCACAAAATTTGAAAATTTAAAAGAAATGGATAACTTTCTTGATAGGTACCACTTACCAAAGTTAAATCAAGATCAGTGAAGCAATTTAAATAGATCTATAACATACTGTAGTGAAGTAAAAGCAGTCATTAAAGTCATTAAAAATCTCCCAACAGGAAAAAGAAAAGCCCAGAGACAGATAGTTTTAGTACAGAATGCTACCAGACTTTCAAAGAAGAGTTAATCAACAATGCTCTTCAAATTATAACACAAAATAGAAACATAAAGAACATTGCCAAATTTACTTTATGATGCCATAGTCACCCTGATACCCAAACTAAACTCAACAAAGATAATTACAGACCAATTTTCCTTATGAACATAGATACAAACATATTTAATGAAATACTTGTAAACCAAATCTTACAACATATCAAAAAGATCATCCAGCATTATCAAATAGGCTGCATGCCAGAAATTCAGGGATAGTTCATCATACCATAATCAGTAAATGTAATTGTGTGTGTGTGTGTGTGTGTGTTCATAAGTATGTGCACAGATCACAGAGTTTCTCCTATGGCATTGTTCATGCTGAATGTATTCCAGCCAGTAATGTACATGTTTGAATAACGAATACCTCTGCCCTAAGTCAATAATGAGTTTTAAGTTAGTTTGTTGTGGTGGAGGTTGGGTTTCTATTGAATCAACCTGATACCTGGAAGCGTGGTCCTGGGCAACCATTGAGAAGACACTCTGTGTAAGAAGGAAAGTTGGGAAATTGGAAAGGGCTTTTAGCCTGACATTTCTTCTCAACACTGCTCAGCTGCTGGATGCTGCCACACTTTGAAAGATTCTAGTTGAAGATTGTGGTCTAGATGGGTGGAGCCCAGATTGGGCTGCAGCCAGGTGAAGCCTCGTTTTGGAGCCATAAAATCTGGTACCCTCAAGTAGATGTGCAGACTGTGCCCTGCTGAAGGGCCAGTGAACCATGAGTTACCAAAAGAGCAGCACCCTATTTAAGGGTGGGGCAGCAGAGCCAAAGAGAGAGGCAAGAGAGATGCAGGTGTGAAGTGAACATGCGACATTGCTGGTGCTGAGACTAAGTCCCCAGAAAGGGGATCCTGCCACAAGCCAGCCCAAGCTATCATTGTTTATGATAGCTGAGTAGTATTCCATTGTGTAGATGTACCACAGTTTTTTTAATCCATTCTTCGGTTGAGGGACATCTGGGTTGTTTCCAGTTTCTAGCTATTAAAAAATAAGGCTGCTATGAACATAGATAAGGAAACTTCCTTGTGATTTGGTGAGGAATCTTTTGGATGTATACCCAGAAGTGGTGTGGCTGGGTCCTGAGGCAGAGCTATTCCGAGTTTTCTAAGAAATCGCCAGACTGACATCCATAGTGGTTGCACAAGCCTGCACTCCCACTAGCAATGGAGGAGGGTTCCCCTTTCTCCACACCCTCGCCAGCATGTGTTGTTAATTTGAGCTTTTGATCTTAGTCATTCTGACAGGTGTGAGATGGAATCTTAGAGTCGTCTTGAGATGCATTTCTCTGATGATTAAGGATGCTGAGCATTTCTTCAAGTGTCTCTCAGCCTTTAGGAATTCCTCCTTTGTGAATTCTCTGTTTAGCTCTTTCCCCCATTTTTTGATTGGATTATTTTGTTTCTTGGCATTTAATTTCTTGAGTTCTTTGTAAATTTTGGATATTAGCCCTCTGTCAGATGTGGAGTTGATGAAGATTTTTTTCCCAATCTGTAGGCAGCCGTTTTGTTCGAATGACAGTGTCTTTTTCCTTACAGAAGCTTTTCAGTTTCATGAGGTCCCTTTTCTTTTCTCTGATTTCTTTCTTTTCTTCTTCTCCTCCACCTCCTCCTTCTTCTTCTGTTGTTGCTATTGCAGATCATCAAGGACCATCAAGGCAATGATTAAGGAAGGAAATTCTACTGAGATCACCCAGTTCATCCTCCTGGTATTCTCTGATTTCCCCAAAATCACAGCACTACTCTTTGTCATATTTCTGCACCTGAAACTTGTCCCTCATTGTTTTAATAAGGATGGATTCCCACATACACACACTCGTGTATTTCTTCCTAGTGATCTGTCTTTCATACTTCACTTCAACAGTCCCCAAGATGCTTTCCAACTTCTTCCAGGAAAGGCAAATTATCAGCTTTGTGGGCTGCATAGTTCAATATTTTGTCTTTTCCACTGTGGTGCTCAGTGAATGTTTCCTCCTGACAGTCATGACCTATGACAGGTATGCTGCCATTTGTAACCTTCTGCTCTTCATCAATCATGTCACCCACCCTCTGTGCTTGGATGGTGATGGGAACCTTTATGAATGGACTCACAGGTTATTTATCTCAGATTTATGCCTTGCTTCAGTTCTACTTCTGTGGATCTAACATCAGACATTTCATCTGTGATATGCCCCTGCTGTTAAATCTATCCTGCACTGACACTTTCTTTGAACAGTTTCTTCTTGCCATATCAGCAATGTTGTTTCAAATAATGAGTGGCTTAGTTATCATGATAGCAAATGGCTATGTTGACATGTCCATCATGAGGATCACATGAGCTAAAGGTAGGTCTAAGGTGTTCAACACCTATGCTTCATACCTGACAGCTATTTCCCTCTTCTATCTGTCAGGTTTGTTTGTCTTTTTGAGTTCCAGCTCTGGGGGCTCCTCTATCTTTGTTTTGTTCTGTAGTGATTCATGTTGAATCTCTTGATTTATAGTCTGAAGTGGTTGCAGCAGAGAACTTCCATTACTAAGGTCAAAAATATGCGTCTTTCTGAGAGATTTGTCCACAAGCTACCATCGTGTGCACATGAATGACGTACTATAAAATCCACAGTTTTACTAACCAATAGTTGTCCCACTACCATAGGAACTACATCTGATTCTTAGAGAGTTATTGCTTTCAGTGACCTCAGAGGTGACATCAACTTCTATTATTCTATTCACAGGTATTTATAATTGATGTTTGAAACTTTTCCACCTTTTAGCTATTGATGAATGTACTATACAGAAGATATCTACAGCCTGAAAAAATATAGTTTTACTCTGATCTGGTAATGACTCCTGAAATGACCAATCTGATATAACTGAAGGTTTTCTAAAGCATTTCTCAATGCTCATCATCCAGTAAAATCTTAGTCACATCTTTATCTATTCCTCCTATTGGCTAAAAAGGGAAGAGATTATATTATAAACACTGAAGGAAAAATTGGTCTAATATTTTCAAGTGGAAGTTACTAATGTGTCTCGTGACTTGAGTTTTGCATCCAAAGTCCATGTCAAAGCCAAAAGTAATAAGTGACATGTTCTGAACATGCTGATGTATCTCATTTCATGCAGATGAGATTTTATGATATACATAGCCAATGGAATCTCATTACCAAGTTGCTTTTGATATTTAAAGAATTGCTTTGAGTTGGGTTTAGGAAGAGTTGTATGATAGCATTAACTGAACCAGAGGGTGTTGAATAGGTTGTTAGTAGAGAAATCATCAAAAATATCACCCAGTTGTGGACCTTACCTATTACAATACTAAAATACTTGATAATATATGCTCATTGGAATAATAGTGATATGAAAGTTCTAAAGGTAACCAATCACTTCCTGATTGTATCTGAAGTCTGTTCTATTGGAGGGAATACATGCACCTGGTACTATAAGCATGATCTAAAGACAGTAGGTAGGGAGGCCATAAGCAACTGCAATATTCTACTAATAACTTGCTGTTGATTAATTAGTATGTAGTGCTGGACATGGTGGCTTATGCCGTCCATCCTAGCACTAGAGAAGGTAATAAATTGATGTGTAACAAAAATGTATACTACATAATTATGCTTATATTCTTAGATAAAGCAACTCTCAGTCTTGGTCCGAGAAGCCTCTTGCCAGTAGGAGGTGGTCAAAACAGAGATTCATGACTGGCCAAGGCACTGAAAATAAATGACTTCTGAGTACTTGCCTTTACGTGGAACATCACTTTCGCCTGCTGTATCCCCCAAGGTTCAAGTAATAACACAGACAAGGAGAAAGCATGTAAGAGCATGAGGATGGTGGTGAATGATGTGAAACTCATCTTCTAGGAATGACATGTCCATTGAACTCCTGAATTCACAGCAACATTGATTACCTGCACACAATCTGCAGGAGATGAAGCCCTTCAATGTTCCATCCATACCTAGCTGAGGAATCAATGAAAGTTAAAGGTTCCTGAGAGAGTGACAGTGACATTTCATTTCCTCATATTCCCCAGGTAAGCTGCCCATGACCCAGTAAATGAATTCACAGTCATGCACATGCAGGGAACCCCAGTTAAACTCAGTGGGTTATTTTTTTAAAAGATATGGAAATAGCAGTAAGGGTATTACAAAGACAGTTCCAGAAGGAACACAAGGGGACAAGAGAGGATAATGAGATCTGAATAGGGAATTTCAAAGAATAAATTTAAGTTATATTTTTAAAAGAAATGTATTAATTAAAGTGTGCATATGTGTGTTCCTTCAAAGAACAATGTATAAGTACTTGTGATGGTCAGGGTTCTTTTTATGTGTATTTGTTACTTCAATTTACATCTCCATCAGTGTCCCCTCCCTTCACCCCTCCCAGGCCCACAGTCACTCTCTCTCACCCTCTCCCCCTTCTCCCACCTATCCTGCTCCTGTGGTGTGGGGTACCCTACATATCATCCCCCTTCAGTTCAGCAGCCATATGAGGGCTAAGAACTTCCTCTTGTACTGGGGGACTACACGGCAGCTCCACTAGGGAAAAGTGTCCCACTAACAAGTAACAAAGTCTATGTTCTTGTTCCTTTCAGTCTGTTGGTGGTAGGATAGTTATCCTGTACTATATGGCTAAAATCCAGTTGTAAGTGAATATATGCCATATGTATCTTTCAGAGTCTGGATTAGCTTACTCAGGATGATCTTTTTTAGTTCCATCTGCTTAGCAGCAAATTGCATGATTTCCTTGTTTCTGATGGCTGAGTAGTATTCCAATGTATAAATGTACTACAACTTTTTTATTTATCATTCAGTTGGGAGACATCTGGGTTCTTTCGAGTTTCTAGCTATTACAAATAAAGCTACTATGAACATAATTGAAGAGATGTCCTTGTAGTTTGGTGATGAATCATTTGGATGTATACCAAGGAGTGGTATGGCTGGGTCTTGAGGTAAAGATATTCCAAGTTTTCTAAGATATCACCAGACTGATTTCCACAGAGGTTGTACAAGTATGCACTCCCACCTGCAATGGAGGACTGTTCCCCTTTTTCCACAAACTCGACAGAATGTGCTGTTATTTGAGCTTTTGATCTTAGCCATTCTGACAGGTGTGAGATGAAATCTCAGAGTTGTCTTGAGTTGCATTTCTCTGATGATTAAGGATGTTGAGCATTTCTTCAAGTGTCTCTCGGCCATTAGAGATTCCTCTTTTGTGAATTCTCACTTTAGCTCTGTTCCTCATTTTTTATTGGATTATTTGGTTTCTTGGTGTTTAATTTCTTGAGTTCTTTACAAATTATAAATATTAGCTCTCTGTCAGATGTGGAGTTGGTAAAGATCTTTTCCCAATCTGTGGGCTGCCGTTTTGTTCTAATGACAGTGTCCTTTGCCTTACTGAAGCATTGCAGCTTCTTGAGGTCCCATTTATTGATTGTTGGTCTTAGAGCCTGAGCTACTGACGTTTTGTTCAGGAAGTTGTCACCTGTGTCAGTGAGTTTGAGGCTTTTCCACACTTTCTCTTCTATTAGAATTAATGTGTTGGGCTTTCTGTTAAGGTCTCTGATCCAGTTGGACGTAAGTTTTGTGGAAGATGATAAATATGTGTCTATTTGCTTTCTTTTACATGCTGACATCCAGTTAAACAAGCACCATTTATTGAAGATGCTCCTTTTTTCAATGTAAGGTTTTGGATTCTTTATCAAAAATTAAGTGACCATAGGTGTATGGGTTTATATCAGGGTCTTCAATTTGATTTCATTGATCAACTGGTCTGTTTCTATACCAGTACCATGCTGTTTTTATTACTATTGCTCTGTAGTACAGCTTGAAATCTGGGATGGTGATACCTCCAGATGTTTTTTTTTATTGTACAGGATTGATTTAGCTATTCTGGGTTTTGGTTTTGTTTTTTTGTTTTTTTGTTTTTTTGTTTTTTTGATTTTTTTTTGTTATTCCATATGAAATTGAGAATACTTCTTTCAAAGTCTGTAATGAATCGTGTTGGTATTTTGATAGGAATTGCATTAAATCTCTATATTACATTTGGTAGAACAGCCATTTTTATTAGGTTGGTCCTACCTATCCATAGCATAGGAGATCTGTCCATCTTCTGATGTTCTCTTCAATTTCTTTCTTCAAGGATTTGAAGTTCTTGTTGTAGAGGTCTTTCGCTTGCTTGATTAGAGTTACCCCGGGTAATTTATATGGTTTGTGACTATTGTGAAGGGTGTTGTTTCCCTGATTTCTTTTTTGGTCCATTTATCTTTTGTATAAAGTAGGGCTACTGATTTCTTTGAATTAATTTTGTATCCAGCCACCTTGCTGAAGGTGCTTATCAGTTGTAGGAGTTCTCTGAGGGAATTTTTGGAGTCACTTATGTACACTATTATATTAACTGTGAATAGGAATACTTTGACTTCTTCCTTTCCAATTTGTATTCCCTTGATCTCCTTTAGTTGTCTTATTGCTCTAGCTAGAATTTCATGTACTATGCTAAAGAGATATGCGGAGAGTTGACATCCTTGCCTTCTCCCTGATTTTAGGTGAAATGCTTTAAGTTTCTCTCCATTTAATTTGATATTGGCTACTGGCTTGCTGGATATTGCCTTTATTATTTCTAGGTATGGTCCTTGTATTCCAGCTCTCTCCAGGACTTTTAGCATGAAGGGGTATTGGATTTTGTCAAATGCTTTTCAGCATCTAATGAAATGATCATGAAGGTTTTTTTTCTTTCAGCTTGTTTATATGGTGGATTACATTAATGGATTTTCATATGATGAACCACCCCTGCATTCCTGGGATGAAGCCTTCTTGATCATGATGTATAATACTTTTTGATGTGTTCTCGGATTCAGTTTGCAAGCACTTTATTGAGTATATTTGCCTCTATGTTCATAAGGGTAATTGGTCTGAAATTCTCCTTTGTTGGGTTTTTGTGTGGTTTAGGTATCAGGGTGACTGTGGCCTCATAGAATGAGTTTGGCAGTGTTGTTTCTGTTTCTATTTTGGGGAAAAGTTTGAAGAGTGTTGGTATTACCTCTTCTTTGAAGGTCTGGTAGAATTCTATGCTGAAACCATCTTCCCCTGGGTTTTTTTTTTTGGGGGGGGGGGGTTGGGAAACTTTTAATGATTGCTTCTATTTCCTTAGGGGTTATAGGACTGTTGAATTTGTTAACCTCATCTTGATTTAACTTAACATTGGTAGTTGGAAACTATTAAGAATCCATTTCTCTTAGGTTTTCAAATTTTGTGAAGCACAGGTTTTTGAAGTAAGACCTAAAGATTCTTTGGATTTACTCTATGTCTGTTGTTATTTCTCCCTTTTCGTTTCTGATTTTGTTGATTTGGGTATTTTTCCCTCTGCCTTTTAGTTAGTTTGGCTAAGGGTTTGTCTATTTTGTTGATTTTCTCGAAGAACCAACTCTTGGTTTTGTTGATTCGTTGTATTGTTCCTTTTGTTTCTAAGTTGTTGATTTCAGCCCTGAGTTTGATGTTTTCCTGCCATCTGCTCCTTTTGGGAGTGTTTGCTTTTTTTTTTCCTAGTGCTTCCAGTTCTGCTGTTAAGTTGCTATTATGAGCTGTCACATTTCCTTTTTGAAGGCACTTAGTGCTATGAACTTTCCTCGTAGCACTGTTTTCATTGTGTCCCATAGGTTTGGGTATATTGAGTCTTCATTTTCGTTGGATTTGAGTAAGTCTTTGATTTCCTTCTTTATTTTTTCCCTGACCCAGTAGTCATTAAGTAGAGAGTTATACAGTTTCCGTGAATGTGTAGGCTTTTGTTATTTCTGTTGTTGAAGTCCAGCTTTAATCCATGGTGGTCTGATAAGATACAAGTGGTTAGTTTAATTTTCTTGTATCTGTTGAGGCTTGCTTTGTGTCTGACTATATGGTCAATTTTGGAGAAGGTTTCATGAAATGCTGAAAAAGAAGGTATATTATTTTGTGTTTGGGTGAAACATTCTGTACATATCTGTTAGGTCCATTGGGTTCATGACCTCATGTTAGTCTACTTGGTTTCTGTCTCAATGACCTGTCCATTGGCGTAGGAGGGGTGTTGAAGTCTTCCACTATTAATGTTTGGAGATTGATGTATGTTTTAAGCTTTAGAAGAGTTTCTTTTACAAATGTGGGTGCCCTTGTATTTGGGGCATAGATAGTCAGTATTGAGATGTCATCTTGATAAATTTTTCCTTTGAAGATTATGTAGTGTCCTTCCCTATCTTTTTTATTAATTTTGGTTGAAAGTCTATTTTATTTGATATTAGGATGGCTATTCCAGCTTGCTTCTGGGACCATTTGCTTGGAAAACCTTTTCCCATCCCTTTACTCTGAGGTAGAGTCTATCTTTGTTAGTGAGGTGCATTTCTTGTGCATTTGAGCAGCAAAATTATGGGTCTTGTTTGTCAGTCCATTGTGTAAGCCTGTGTTTTTTTATTGGGCAGTTGAGTCCACTGATGTTGAGAGATATTAATGACCATAGGATGTTATTTCCTGCTATTTTTATGTAGGTAGTGGTTGTGTGCTTATGTGTTTCTTTTGGTTTAGCTGCAGTGGAGTTTTTTGTTTCCTGTGTTTGTTTCCTTAGGTGTAGTTATCTTCTCTGGGTTGGAATTTTCCTTCTAGTATCTTCTGTAGAGCTGCTTTTGTGGATAGATATTGTTTAAATTTGATTTTATCATGGACTATCTTGTTTTCTCCATCTATGGTGATAGAAAGTTTTCCTGGGTATAATAGTCTAGACTGGCACCTTTGTTCTCTTAGGGCTTGTAGGACATCTGGCCAGGCCCTTCTGGTTTTTAGTTTCTGGGGAGAAATCAGGGATAACCCTGATGGGTCTGCCTTATATGTTACTTGACCTTTTTCCTTTTACAGCTTTAATATTCTTTCCTTGTTCTGTAAATTTAGAGTTTCAATTATTATATGGTGAGAGGAATTTCTTTTCTGCTCTAATCTATTTGATGTTCTGAATGCCTCTTGGAATTTTACCAGCATCTCTTTCTTTAGCTTTGGGAAATTTTCTTCCATGAATTTGTTGAAAATGTTTCCTGGACCTTGGAGTCATGAGTCTTCACTTTCATCAATTCCTATAATTTTTAGGTTCTATCTTTTCATTGAGTCCCTGATTTCTTGGATGTTGTGGGTGAAGAATTTTTTAGATTTCTCATTTCCTTTGGTTGTTGTACTGATTTCTTCAATCAAGTCTTCCATGCCTGAGATTCTGTCTTTCATCTCTGGTATCCTATTTGTGATACTAATGTCTGTGGTTCCTGTTGTCTTTCCTTGGTTTTCCACCTCCAGGATTGTCTCTGCTTGTGTTTTTTGTGTTGCTTCCATTTCCAATTTCAAGTCTTGAAGTATTTTATACATTTAATGCTCTGATTTGGTTGTCTTTGCCTGCAAATCTTTCATAGTCTTGTCTCTTTCCCACTCTTGTTTGATTGAGTTAGTTTGGAGGTCTCTAATGGAATTCTCCATTGCTTTCATTTGTAAAATTTTGATTTCTTTAAATTCTTTCAGAGATTTATTTTCTTCTTGTAAGGACTCTATCATTTTCCTAAGTGTAGATTTGTCATCATTTTCATTTGTTTCAGCTGTGGTGGGATGGTCTGGGCTTTCTGTACTAGCATAGCTGAATTTTGTTGGAGTCGTATTTCCCTGACTTTTGTCAGTTCTGTTCTTTTCCTAGCCTTTAGCCATCTGGTTGTCCTTAGCTGTTTATTCCTGGTATCTTCTGGACTTGGTGCCAAGGAATAGCTTTGATGTAGAGGCCATATAATCTTTGTGATCTGTAGCTCTCCACAGGCTGGATGGGGCCTTGTGTTGGGGGCTGTTTCCCAGTGGACCTCCCACAGCTCATCCCTTCCTGTTTTGTCCCAACTGGGTACTGAGGTCAGATGTTGGGGTGGGATGTGTTATTTCAGCCTGAAAGTTCCTGTGATCCAGCTGGTCTTCGTAATGATGTTGCTGGTTGTTGGCAGACCCCAGACTGTAGGCTAGAGCTGCAGTTCCCCTGCAGATTATGCATCAGGACCATAACTGTGGACCTCTCAAGTTGCTCTCAGGGGCCTCTCAGGTTCAATGTGTACCTTACAGCCAGAAGCACTGTGATCTGGTACAGCCCATGTCACCCAGGCAGTGAGCAATGGTCCAGGATTGTTTCACTGCTCCAGGCTCAGAGCTCTCTGTATTGTAGCTGAGGGGCAAGGCAGGTGCCAGCAGGGAATTCTGATGTGGAGTTCACTCCCTGTCCACAGTGCTTGAATTTGGGGAAGCTCAGATGCCTTATCCTGGCCAGAATCACTGCGCTCCAGTTCAAGATGCCTGAGCTGCCAGGGCTTCTGGCCATTTCCCTGTAGCTAGGGTGTCAGGACTGTGGTCAGGATGTGGTCATGGTCCTCCCAGGCTGCTCTTAGGGGGAACCCAACTTCAAGTTGTGCCTCTCAGTCAGAAGCTCTGTGCTCCCACACCACCCACTCACTGGGGCAGCACACAATGGTCCAGAACTGCTTTACTGCTCAGGACCAAGATGGAGTTCACAAGGTGTCTACAGCACTTGGATTCAGGGGAAGCTCAGCCTCCTTTTCCCTGCCAGAAGCGCTGTGTTCCAGAGCAGCCTTCCTGGGTCAGTGGGGCTTCTAACAGTTTCCCTGTAGCTAGGGTGTCAGGACTGTGGTTATGGTCCTCCCAAGATACTCTCAGGTAAGTCTCAGGGTCAACCTGTGCCTCTCAGACTGAAGCTCTGTGAACTGGTGCAGCTGCAGCCCAGCTGTTGTGGCTGCACACAATGGTCCAGAACTGCTTTACTGCTCTGTGCTGAGATGTAGATGCTGTACCTTGAGTGCCCTGCCAAAGTGGGTGCAGGATGGGAATTCCAATATGGAGTTCACAAGATATCTACAGAACTTAGACTCAGGGGAATCTCAGTTGCCTTTTCCCTGCCAGGGGCTCTGTGTTCTAGAAAAGCCTGCCTGGGTTGGCAGGGCTTCTAACAGTTTCCCTGTAGCTAGGGTGTCATGACTGTGGTTATGGTCCTCCCACACTACTCTCAGGTTAGTCCCAGAGTCAACCTGTGCCTCTCAGACTGAAGCTCTGTGAACCAGTGCAGCCCAGTTTCTCCAGCTGCACACAATGGTCTGGAACTGCTTTACTTCTCTGGGCTGAGATGTAGATGCTGTACGTTGAGTGCCCGTTGGGGCTCACCTGGCAATCCTGGGGAAAAATAAAACTCCCTGGCCTAAAGAGGATGAAGATAGATGTTCTAATATATGGAGAGAAACTGGGAACTGTCCAGGTACCCAGTTGTCTGTCATTTCTTAGTTTTGGAAGCTGCTGGCTCTACACTTCCTATAAAATCAGATATATTTCTAATCAGATATAGTTATACTCTCACAGTTAAATTTTAACTTTTTTAGGAATTGAAAGGATGTTATAGGCCTAAGAAGATGTTTTTAAGTTAGTAATGCAAGTTAGGATGGAAAATGAGTTAAATATAGAACTTTAAACTCATGGAGATAGATAGATATTAGAATATTAATATCAGTTGCCAAATATGTATGGACTGGACATTGGGAATGCATGTTATACCTAATAATTTTCATAATTGTGGCCTAATTATTCAAAAAAAGAATTATGAGCTCTGGGAGAAGGTGGAGAGTGAGGGAGGGTGGGCCAGGGGGTGGTAGAGGGAGGAAACTATGAGGAGATGTAACTTGAAGTAATAAATAAACAATTTATTTAATTATTTATTTGGTTTATTTATTGCTTCAACTTACATCTCCATCACAGTGCCCTCATTCCACCCCTCCCGGTTCCACCCTCCCACCTTCTCCTCCCTCTCCCACCCTTCCCATTCCTTGCATGTGGAGTGTGTCCCTACAAATCAGCCCCTCTCTGCTCAACAGTCATATGCAGGATAAGAGCTTCCTCTTGCACTGGGGGCCAACATAGTTATCCATTTTTTTTTAATTAATAAAAATAAAGTACCTGGGTTAGATTCGCATACACTCAGAAAAACAGATGGGTCATATTCGGAAGCAGGAGAGCATCATACCAAGAAAAGCCTATGAGTCTGAGCCATTCAGGATCCCAGCTAGCTAGCAGTTCTGAACCCCAGACAGAGGTGCTTATCAGTTTCCTGAGCCTCTAGCTTCCACACTGGTGTTCCAGCACCAAAAAGGGGACCAGTAGGGCCACAGAACGGATATATTCTCAGGGGACCAACAACACATTCTGAGCTGCAGGAGAACTGCTGGACCACCAAAGAAATATACTCCTGCAAAACAGCGGTCTGGGAGGCACAAGTATATTTGGGCTCACCCAAAAAGGCCTTGGACAATACAGGTTCCTCTACTGGACATACAAACATGTGGAAAAACATTGTGGCCAGAAGAGGCTGAAGCATTTGACAAAATCCAACACCCCTTCATGCTCAAAGTCCTGGAGAGAGCTGTAATACAAGACCGTACCTAGAAATAATAAAGGCAATATACAGCAAGCCAGTAGCCAACATCAAATTAAATGGAAAGCATTTCCTCTAAAATCGGGACAAGGCAAGAATGCCCCCTTTCCACATATCTCTTCAACATAGTACTGAAAGTTCTAGCTAGAGCAATAAAACAACTAAAGGAAGACAAGGGGATACAAATTGGAAAGGAAGAAGTCGAAATATCCCTATTTGCAGATGATATGATAATATACATAGGTGACCCCAAAAATTCTGTCAGAGAACTCCTACAACTGATGAGCACCTTCAGCAAGGTGGCTGGATACAAAATTAATTCAAAGAAATCAGTAGCCCTTCTACAAAAATAAATGGGCCAAGAAAGAAATTAGGGAAACAACACCATTGACAATAGCCACAAACAATATAAAATACCTGGGGGTAACTCCAACCAAGCAAGTGAAAGACCTGTACAACAAGAACTTCAAGTCTCTGAAGAAATAAATTGAAGGAGATATCAGAAGATAGAAAAATCTCCTATGCTCATGGATAGGTAGGATCAACATAGTAAAAATGGCCATCCTACCAAAAGCTATATACAGATTCAATTCAATTCCTATCATAACACCAACACAATTTATTACAGACCTTGAAAGAACAATTCTCAACTTCATGTGGAAAAACAAAAACAAAAAACCCAGAATATATAAAACAATCCTGTATAATAAAAAAAAATTTTAAAAATCTGAAAGTGAGGTGATCCAAGATGGCAGCAGCCACCTTGGACGTATTTTGATCTCGGGGGAAACAACCACAGGGCGGCGGGTGTTGCAGGACACTGTACAAACTTGTCTGGGGGGGCTCGAACCCCCTGGGCCTCACCCAACTACCCAGGGAACACTGGGGTTCCTGAGCAGGACGCTCCCTCCCACTCTCGGACATGCACGGAAGCCACTGAATCCGGGAATCGGGATCCCCCCTCCCCCACCAGGAGAGACACGCCGGGTAAATTCCAATCTAATACACAGCTGGCAGACTCAAACCCCATGCAGAGATAATCTCCAGCCTGCTGGGCACCCCCAGGTCCTGCACAGCCAATCCAGCTATCTGGTGAAAGGTTGCGACCTGTGGAAGTGCACTCAGCTGGGCTACAGAGTGCCATCAGACTGCAGATTGCAACCCACTGCAGTATACGGGAACTTAGTCGAGAGTGATGTCACTTGCTAGTCTCCAGACCCAAGCCGAGGGAAAGGCTATTGGGGATGAAGGCAGATTTACCCACCACAGAAGCCAACCCTGGGCAAATTGTGAGTGAGGTATTGCAAGGGCTGTATATTGGACGTTTTACAAGTACTGGCTCTTTCGGCGGGGAACCAGAGCTTACGTGTACACAGCTCCACCCCCTGGATTATTTAGGTCTCCACGTAGGAGGCGGGTCTGAATGACTCACCTTACAGGGGTGGAGTAAGGCAATTTGACTCCTACACCAAAGCGCCCCCTGTGGACCCAAGCCCAGAAGACAGCTAGAAATTTCCAATGGCCAGAGGCCCCAGACCAAAAAAAAAAAACCAACAGAGTGGAACGACAAAAACAAAAGAAAGCAATGCTATTTCATCCAGCCCAGAACACCTCACCACAGCTGAAACACATGAAAATGAGGACAATTCTACATTATGGAAAGTGATAGAGTCCCTTCAAGAAGAACTTAAATCTATGTAGGAATTCAAAGAAGCCACAATTGTACTTATGAAAGCGATGGAAAACACCATTAGAGAACTTCAGAACAAGGTGGCCCACCTCAAAAAAGAAAAAGAGAGGGCAATATAAGACTTCCAGGCAAAGACAAACAAACTGGAGCAGGAAATGTACAAAACAAGTAGAGTCACTCAAGAAATGGAAATGGAAATGGAAACAATAAAGAAAACACAGTCAGAGTTAAAAATGTAAATGGAGAATGAAGAGAAGAGAACAGGAACTATGGATGTGAGTACCAAAAATAGGATTCAAGAGATGGAAGATAGGATCTCAGGAATGGACGATTCGATGGAAGAAATCAATACAACATCCAAAGAAAATGAGAAAGCTAAAAAATCTCTCACCCACAATATCCAAGAAATCAAGTACTCAATGAAAAGACAGAACCTAAGAATTATAGGCAGAGAGGAAAGAGAAGACTCCCGACTCCATGGTCCAGGAAATATCTTCAACAAAATCATAGAAGAAAACTTCCCAAACCTAAAGAAAGAGATGCCAGTAAAAATCCAAGAGATAGAACACCAAACAGATTAGATCAGAAAACAAACTCCTCTCACCACATAGTAATTGAAACTCCAAATGTAGAGAACAAAGAAAGGATATTGAAAGCTGTAAGAGAAAAAAGGCCAAGTCACATACAATGGCAGATCCATCAGAATTACACCTGACTTATACTCAAAAACTATAAAAGCTAGAAGGGCCTGGACAGATGACCTACAAGCCCTGAGAGAACATAGGTGCCCAGCCAGACTACTATACCCAGCAAAACTATCTATCAACATAGATGGAGAAAACAAGATATTCCATGACAAAATCAAATTTAAACAATATCTACCCACAAACTCAGCCCTACAGAAGATCCTAGATGGAAAATTCCAACCCAGAGAAGATAACTACACCCAAGAACACAGAGGAAATAGAAACCTCCACAGCAACTAAACAAAAGAGAAACACAAGACAGCCAGCTATACCATAATAATGGGAAATAACAACCCCTGGTCACTAATATCCATCAGCATCAATGGACTCAACTCACCAATAAAAAGACACAGACTTACAGACTGGATCCATAAACAAGAACCATCTTTTTGCTGCATACAAGAAACATATCTCACTATTGAAGATAGACACTATCTCAGAGTAAAGGGCTGGGAAAAGGTTTTCCAAGCAAATGGACCCAGGAAACAAGCTGGAGTACCCACCCTAATATCAAACAAAATAGACTTCCAATTGAAATTAATTAAAAAAAAACAGAAAAGGGCATTACATACTCGTTAAAGGAAATATTCATCAAGAGGACATCTCAATATTGAACATCTATGCCCCAAATACAAAGGCACCTACATTTATAAAAGAAACGACCCTAAAACTTAAATCACACATTGATCCAAACACTTTAGTAGAGGGATACTTCAGCACCCCACTCACAGCTATGGACAGATCATCAAGACAGAAGCCAAACAGAGAAATAATGAGTCTAACAGAGATCAAGAACCAAATGGACCTAACAGATATCTACAGAACGTTTCACACAAACACAAAAGAATACACCTTCTTCTCAGCACCTCACGGAACCTTCTCCAAAATTTACCATATAGTTGGACACAAAGATAGCCTCAACAGACACAAGAAAATTGAAATAACCCCTTGTATCTTATCAGACCACCATGGAATAAAGCTGGACTTCAATAGCAAAAGAATCAACAGAAAGTCTAAACACACATGGAAATTGAACAACTCTTTACTAGAGGACCACTGTGTCAGGGAAGAAATAAAGAAGGAAATCAAAGACTTCTTAAAATCCAACGAAAATGAAGACACAACATACCCAAACCTATGGGACACAATGAAAGATGTGCTACGAGGAAATTTCATAGCACCAAGTGCCTTCAAAAAGAAAATTGTGACAGCTCATATTAGCGAATTAACAGCTAAACTGGGTGAATTGGAAAAAAAAAGAAGCAAACACTCCCAAGAGGAGCAGAAGGCAGGAGTACTTCAAACTTAGGGCTGAAATCAACAACTCAGAAACAAAAAGAACTATACAAAGAATCAATGAAACCAAGAGTTGGTTCTTTGAGAAAAATCAACAAAATAGACAGACCCTTAGCCAAATTAACTAAAAAACAGAGGGAGAAAATCCAAATCAACAAAATCACAAATGAAAAGGGAGAAACAACAACAGACATTGAGGAAATCCAGAGAATATTTGGATCCTACTTTAAAAATCTACACTCCACCAAATTTGAAAACTTAAGTGAAATGGACAATTTTCTTGATAGATTCCACCTACCAAAGCTAAATCAAGATCAGATAAACAGATTAAACCGCCCTATAACCCCAAAGGAAATAGAAACAATCATTAAAAATCTCCCAACCAAAAAAAGCCCAGGGCCAGATGGCTTTAGCACGGAATTCTACCGGACCTTCAAAGAGGAGCTAACACCAACACTCTTTAAACTCTTTCACCAAATAGAATCAGAAAGAACATTGCCAAACTCATTCTACGAGGCCACAATCACCCTGATTCCTAAACCACACAAAGACCCAACAAAGAAAGAGAACTTCAGACCAATCTCCCTCATGAACATAGATGCAAAAATACTTAACAAAATACTAGCAAACCGAATTCAAGAACACATCAAAAGTATCATACACCATGATCAAGTAGGCATCATCCCTGGAATGCAGGGATGGTTCAACATATGAAAGTCTATCAACGTCATTCACCATATAAGCAACATGAAAGAAAAAAAACAAATGATAATCTCACTAGATGCAGAAAAAGCATTTGACAAAATCCAAAACCCCTTCATGCTAAAAGTTCTGGAAAGAACGTGCGTACAAGGACCGTACCTAGAAATAATAAAGGCAATATACAGCAGGCCAGTGGCCAACAGCAAAATAAATGGAGAGAAACTTGAAGCATTTCCTCTAAATTCAGGGAAAAGACAAGGATGTCCACTTTCACCATATCTCTTCAATATAGTACTTGAAGTTCTTGCTAGAGCAATAAGACAACTAAAGGACATCAAGTGGATAAATATTGGAAACAAAGAAGTCAATTCATCCCTATTTGTAGATGATATGATAGTATACATAAGCGACCCCAAAAATTCCACCAGAGAACTCTTACAGCTGATAAACACCTTCAGCAAAGTGGCTGGATACAAAATTAATTCAAAAAAATCAGAAGCCCTTCTTTATACAACAAACAAATGTACTGAGAAAGAAATAAGGGAAACAACCCCCTTCACAATAGCCACAAACAATATAAAATACCTGGGAGTAACTCTAAACAAGCAAGTAAAGTACCTGTACAACAAGAACTTCAAGCCCTTGAAGAAAGAAATGGAAGAGGCCTTTAGAAGATGGAAAGATCTCCCACGCTCATGGATAGGTAGGATCAACATAATAAAAATGGCCATCCTACCAAAAGCAATATATTGATTCAATGCAATTCCTATCAAAATACCAACACAATTTTATAAACTTGGAAAGAGCTATTCTCGATTTCATAAGGAACAACAAAAAGCCCAGAATAGCTAAATCAATCCTGTACAATAAAAAACATCAGGAGGTATCAACATCCCAGATTTCAACTGTACTACAGAACAATAGTTGTAAAAACAGCATGGTATTGGTATAGAAACAGACCAGTAGATCAATGGAATCGAATTGAAGATCCAGAAATAGACCCCCACACTTATGGCCACCTAACTTTTGATAAAGAAGCCAAAACGGCACAATGGAAAAAGGACAGCATCTTCAACAAATGGTGCTGGTCCAACTGGATGTCCCCTTTAAAAGAATGAAATTAGACCCATACTTATCACCTTGTCCAAAACTTAAGTCCAAGTGGATCAAAGACCTTAACATAAGGCCGGTCACACTAAATCTACTAGAAGAAAAAGTGGGAGAAACCCTCGAACTCATTGGCACAGGCGACAACTTCCTGAACAGAACACCAACAGCTCAGGACCTGAGATCAACAATCAATAAATGGGACCTCATGGAACTGAAAAGCTCTGTAACGCAAAAGACAGTGTCTCTCGAACAAAATGGCAGCCTACAGACTGGGAGAAAATCTTCACCAACCCCACATCTGACAGAGGGCTAATATCCAAAATCTACAAAGAACTCAAGAAATTAAATGCCAAGAAACCAAATAATGCCATCAAAAAATGGGGGACAGAGCTAAATAGAGAATTCACAAAGGAGGAATCCAAAATGGCTGAGAGACATTTGAAGAAATGCTCAACATCCTTAATCATCAAAGAAATGCAACTCAAGACGACCCTGAGATTCCATCTCACACCTGTTAGAATGGGTAAGATCAAAAGCTCAAATGACAGCACATGCTGGCGAGGGTGTGGAGAAAGGGGAACCCTCCTCCATTGCTGGTGGGAGTGCAGGCTTGTGCAACCACTATGGAGGTCAGTCTGGTGATACTTTAGGAAACTTGGAATAATTTTGCCTCAGGACCCAGCCATACCACTTCTGGGTATACACCCAAATGTCTCCTCACAGAATCATAAGGAAGTTTCCTCATCTATGTTCATAGCAGCCTTATTTGTAATGGCTAGAAACTGGAAACAACCCAGATGCCCCTCAACTGAAGAATGGGTTAAAAAACTGTGGTACATCTACACAATGGAATATTATTCAGGTATCAGGAACAATGAAATTATGCAATTTTCAGCCAAATGAATGGAACTAGAAAAGCTCATCCTGAGTGAGCTAACCCAGACTCAGAAGGATGCATATGGCATCTATTCACTTATAGTAGGATTTTAGCTATATAGTAGAGGGTATCAATACTACAACTAACACACCAAAGGGAACATGGACATAGATTTTTTTTATTTTTTTTATTTTTTTTTATTTTTTATTCTTTTTATCTGTTTGTCTGCTTATTTGTTTGTTTGTTTTTTAGTTCTCTCTCCCGGGCAATGAGACACTTTTCACTGGTGGTACTACCTCGTAAACCTCCAATAAATGAGGAGGCTCTTGGCCCTCATAAGACCTCTGAACTGAGATGAAGGACTGTTATATAGAGACACCCCACACCAGAGAAATGGGATGGAAGTGTTAGGGTGTAAAGAAAAAAAATGAAATGTGAAGTTTCGGCCTTTTGCTACTTATTGTCATAAACTGTTTAGGATAATTAAGAAATGCAAACTAATAGTCATGCAAGCCGGTCATTGGGTTAGGTACTATGACAGTCTATTATAGTTATTTTCTAAGCTAATCAGAAATAAAGCTGCTAAAAGACAAGCAACATCTGCTTACCCTAATATAAGAGATAGATAGGGCTTCTTCAAAAACCTCAAGAGATCTGCAGAATATGGCATTCTAAGATGTTTTCTTAACTTCAGATTTTTTTCTATATCGAGACATATCAACTTCTGACAGCACCCCCTATTCTCCAAATAGAAGATGAGCATCGAAGAATCTCCAGTGGGAGATGATTGAATTAGTCGCAAGCCTATCTCTTGGCAGGAAAAACCCCTTGCTCCAACTGTAGACAGAATGCTGTCCAAAAAGGACAAAACTTGGAAGCAGGTAAGTCGACAGCCTGGCTCTGCCAAGACAGGGTAGGCAAGTCCTTCATAACCCCTGCTCTACAATAAATTACTGTCAGAGAAACGGGGCCAAATGACTGAAGATCGATGCTATAATGTATGGAGAGAAAAATGGGAACTGCCTAGGCAGCCACTGGTATGTCATTTCTTAGTTTTGGAAGCTGCAGGCCCTGTACTTCCTATAAAATCAGATATATTTATCCCTCTCAGGTCTCTGAGGTGGTTGAAGAATAGATAGCTAGAGTCTCATAATTAAATTTGAGTTGTTTAGGAGTCAAGAGAGTGTTTTGGATCTAGGATGATGCTTTTAAAATTGTGTTGCAAGTTAGTATGAATGTTGAGTTAGATATAGAACTTTAAACACATGGAGATGGTTAGATAGTACAAAGTTAAAGTCAGGTGCCAAATACATATGGACTGGACATTGGGAAAGTACACTAAGCCACATAACCCTCATAACTGTGGCCTAATTACCTCTGTTGTTTTGTATTGTATTTATTATTATAAGAGAAAGAGCCATTTGTTGGACTGAAAAGGGGAACTGTTGGGGGAAATAAGATATACCTTAAACTTAAAAAAATGGAAGAGAATAGGGGGTTGAAGGTGGGAGGGTGGGACTGGAGGGGGGAGTAGGGAGAGGAATGCTATTGAGATGTAACTTGAAGAAATAAAAAATAAATTATTATTTAAAAAAAGAAAAGAAAAAAATCTGAAAGTATCACCATTCCAGATTTCAAGCTACACTACAGAGAAATAGTAATAAAAACAGCATGGTACTAGTATAAAAACATACCAATTAAGCAATGGAATCAAATCAAAGACCCAGAAATAAACCCACGCACCTATGGTCAATTAATTTTTGACAAAGAAGCCAAAACCATAAAATGGTAAAAGGAAAGCATCTTCAACAAATGGTGCTGGTCTAACTGGATGTCAACATGTAAAATAGTGCAAATAGACCAAATTTATCACCTTGCACAATACTGAAATCCAAGTGGATCAAAGACCTTAACATAAAGTCACACACACTAAATCTAATAAAAGAGAAAGTGGGGAAAAGCTTTGAATTCAATGACACATGTGACAACTTTCTATACAAAACACCAATAGCTCATGTCCAATAATCAATAAATGGGACCTTATGAAACTGAAAAATTTCTGTAAGGCAAAGGACACTGTCATTGAAACAAAATGACAACCAAGAGGTTGGGAAAAGATCTTTACTATCCCCACATCTGACAGAAGGTGAATATCCAAAATTTATTTAAAAAAAAAAAAAAAAACCCAAGAAGCCGGGCGGTGGTGGCGCACGCCTTTAGTCCCAGCACTCGGGAGGCAGAGGCAGGCGGATCTCTGTGAGTTCGAGGCCAGCCTGGTCTACAAAGCGAGTCCAGGACAGCCAGGGCTGTTACACAGAAACCCTGTCTCGAAAAACCAAAAAAAAAAAAAAAACCCAAGAAATTAAACACCAAGAAACCAAATAACCCAATCAAAAAATGGGGTACAGATCTAAACCAGGAATTCAAAAAATAGGAATCTCTAATGGCAGAGAGACACTTAAAGAAATGCTCAACACTCTTAATCATCAGAGAAAGGCAACTCTAGACAACTCTGAGATTCCATCTCACACCTGTCAGAATGGCTAAGATCAAAAATTCAAATGACAGCACATGCTGGTGAGGTTGTGGAAAAGGGTAGCACTCCTCCATTGCTGGTGGGAGTGCAAACTTGTACAACCACTATGGAAATTAGTCTGGTGATATCTTAGAAAATTTGGAATAGCTCTACCTGAAGACCCAGCCATACCACTCCTGGGCATACATCCAAAATATTCCACACCAAACCACAAGGATATCTCCTCAACTATGTTCATAGCAGCTTTATTTGCAATAGCTAGAAACTGGCAAAAAAAAAAAAAAAAAAAACAGATGCCCTTCAACTGAAAAAAAAATGGATTAAAAAAAAAAAGCCTGTAAACCTGTGGTACATTTACACAACGGAATACAGCTAAGCTATCAAAAACAAGGAAAACATGCAATTTGCAACCAAATGTATGGAACTAGTAAAGCTCATCCTGAGTGAGCTAACCTAGACCCAGAAAGATGTACATGGCATGGATTCACTTATAACTGGGTTTTAGCCACATAATACAGGATAAATATCCTACAACCAACAGACGAAAAGAAACAAGAACATGGACTTTGTTATCTGTTAGTGAGACACTTTGCCCTAGTGGAGCTGCCATGTAGGCCTCCAGTGCAAGAAGAAGCTCTTAGCTCTCATATTACTGATGAACTGAGGGAGGCTGATACGTGGAGGTACTTCACACCAGAAGAGTAGCATAGAGAGAAGAGAGGGTAGGGGAGTGGGACTGAGAGGTGTGTAGGGAGGAGGTTGTGATGGAGATGTAACTTGAAGTAATAAATAAACATAACAAAAAAAAGAAAAACCATGTGAGTTTAAAGGGTGGTTACCTGCATTGTTGAATAATGAGAAACCTGATAGCCTTTCTTCAAATATGTGTGTTTAAGTGCCTTCTCTCAGTCCCTGTCTGATATTTGCATATTTCTGAAACATGTTTTGATAGAAATTAGAATTAATTTTGTTTGATTATGGGTTTATGACACCATCATGATATGTATGTAATATTGATTATACTAAACAAGAGCATAACAAAAACCAGTTGAAGCATACTTACCATGCATTTCTTACACACCTTGTGTGTACTGTCATGGTGTTCCTGTGCTTTGTAGATCAGAATAAAAGATTTGGAGAGAGAAGGTTGTTTGTCAGATTAGATATGGGACTCAGTCTCCAGATTACCTAATTGTGTCAACTGTTCACTACAGCCTCGTTGATGTTCCCAAGGGAATGAGTCCTTCTCACCTCTGTAGTGTCAAGGTGCCAGGCACCATGCTTAATGGCCCATGGGTGCTTGACATCTAAATGTGTTGGGCTTTAAAGGTGGACAGCCTAGATGTCCATCAGATGATGGATGAATAATGTAAATGTATGTACACATGATAAAATTTTAGACAGCTGTAAAAAATTAAATTATGAAATTTGACAAGTAAATTAATAAAATCTGGAAAAAATCATACTGAATGAAGTTACCCATACATGTAAAGACAAAACTCACCCACATGCTCTCACATTGATCCTTGTTTTGAACATTTAGATGTATGTGGTTTACTTGGAGTACCTTTACAAACCAGGAAACTGGAAAAAGGCCAATGGGATGGGGATGTAAAGAAAGATTTTAAGACATGGGAGTGGAGAATACAGGTGCCATGAAAGAGAAAATGGAAAATTGATTGGGGAAGTTTTAAATGGGGAGGGAGGTGGTAGGAGGGTAGAGGAAGGAATGGGGCGGAAAAACCAACATTAAGATGCTTGAAAAAGTCAAGTCAAAGCCTACTATTTTAGGAGAGAGAGAGAGAGAGAGAGAGAGAGAGAGAGAGAGAGAGAGAGAGTGTGTGTTTGAAAAGAGTTAGCCTGTAGGGGAAAGATAGTGCCTCTCCCTGATACTATTGGTTATCAAACAAAGTCCAGTGCCAGCTATGAGATATTACCCTTTGACAGCATGGACTCTCTCTCTCTCAGAAAATATGCTATTACCACTGCTCTTGGTTATCATTAGAATTAAATAGTAAGATCCTATTGTTGAAGACGCCATACATCTGGGTCACAGGGTATGGAGAAACACTGACCTGGAAGCTTTTTCCTACTAGCTAACTTTCATAGTCCCAAAAGGTGAATTACAGACTGCTGAGGGATAAAAGTTATCAAAAGTTTTATCCAGATGTGAACCTTGTGAGCTACAATGACAGAAAAGTATGTCCTTCCATATAATTGTGGCATGAATGCTACAGGATTAACCAATTTCTGACTGGATTTAAGGCCCATACCCCAGGCTGTGATACCCTAAGCTTGGTACCATAAACCAAAGAGAACCAAAAGGTGAGGAAGTCTTTGACCCTAGCTAGGGAAGAATCTACTACTATTATTTTGCTATATGGACATAGTATCCCAGTGTCTACTAAATACTTATCTGTTCACATATAGATTAGTGGCACACTCAACCTTCATCAGAGAAGCTTCTTCTTTTCATTGGACAATAGTCAATACAGAGACTCACACATCTGAGTAAAATGCAGAAAATAAATAACTGTGGAGTGTTCATCCCTAAATAGTATATCTATATCACACACACACACACACACACACACACACACACACACACACACACAC
>CAJQZJ010033704.1:531737-604199 GCA_907164525.1 Lophiomys imhausi | reverse complement strand
CACACACACACACACACACACACACACACACACACACACACACACACCATTGAGAAAGGAGGGGCAGAAAGATTGTGAAAGTTAGCAGTTGGGGATGACTGTTGTAAAACAGTGTTTTCTGGACATGACAGGGTCATTCACTTATGAAATCATAGCAGCTGCAGTTACCTGCACAGACCAAACTAGTCAAATTCTAACATAGATGGGGGGGGGGTCTCAAAATACCCCACCACTAGCTAAAGAACTTTCATAGCTGAAAGATGCTGGGGTAGCGAGATTCAATTTCCTTCAAGGAAGTGTCCCCTCAGAGACTGCCCTCACTCTAGTGACTAGCCCTACATCAATACACATAGAACTGAGTTGACTCAGTGAAGAATACAAAAAGAGTATAAAAGGAGACTGGTGCAATGGAGTAAACTCTGGGAGGAATTATAGGGGGAGTCAGTTGTTGATGTGGTCAAAATTTGTTGTGTACATGTATGAAACTCTCAAATAATAGTCAAAAAGTATTATATACATACATGAATTCTCAAATAAACAATATGGAAGGGCACACTGGAACTTTTGGAGGGAAAAAAAATGAGAGGGAGAAATTATGTAATTATTTATAATCTCAAAAATAAAAATATCTATTGAATCTCTGAAGATAACATGAAAATATAATGACACAACTATCAACCGTTTTGTCAAATCTAGGCAGCATGTTAAACCAGTGGCCATTGTTGTTTATATATCATGGTCCTGTTTTAAACCAGAGATAAGGAACCACAAACTTACATTTGACTTAAGATTACTGGCCAGAAGTGATAATTCAGTTTGCATATAAACCTATATTCTCTACTGGTCCTTTTAGCTCTCTGAGTGTTGCAAGAATTTTCTTCAGAATATATAAATAAACACACAGTGACCCAGATAGAGAAGGGAATAACATACAAAGGAAATGATTCCATACAAGTCCAGCTTTGTGAATCAATGACTTTATTAGAGCTGCTTACCAAAGAGTAAATGACTCTTGAGCAGCAGCATCAATAATGACTTCCCGCTCCCAGCATATTTGACTAACAAGAAACTGCCTTCCTGGGGAGGTCCAGTCCCTAGTCAGCCAGGCACACAAATACTATATACTCCATGGGGGAAAAAAACACCAACAACATGTAGTCTTCTATGAAACTGGGGAAAAGAGACTGGTGACTATAACCTCAGGTAAGGGTCTTGTAATGCCGTCTTTCAAGAAGAGAGTTTGTTTGCATTGGTTTATTTGTTTGTTTGCTTGTTCGTCTGTGATATAATCTCACTCCATAGCCAGGCTGGGATGGAACTATGTAGCTCACACTGGCTTAAAGACCATGGAAACATTCCTGCCTTATTAATGCTGGAATTATAGGTGGAAATCACTATTCAGGGCTGAAGAGAATATTAACTTTCTATCCTCTTCATTTCCATGGATATGCATATCAATGTACTATTGTAAATATTTAGTTCCTATGGCTGTGACCAAGGTATTGTGTAAGGCAATTCTGCTTCATGATGACAAAGGTCATATCTGCCTGGAGCAAGTAGTCCCACAGCAATACTGGGGACTATCAGCTTACACTATTAGTTTTTCTACGACTACTATTACATCATGTTCTTAAAGCCACATGACACTAGGACACACAATACTGAACATGCATAGACGATAAGGAAGATTGTACCAGTCTGTAATGTGGTGTAAAGTTAACCTCAGTATATAGTGAATTCACACAAGTCTTCTCAGATGAAAGTTAAGCAGATCCCTGAAATACCAAAAATATATGTTATGGAGTGATCTCATGGACTATATCAACCCAGCACAAACTCTGGTTGTAGTGTAGAAGAATAAGAGAGATCAGGTCCCACCATGTCATATATTGCTATTGGTCTATAAGATACTGCTATAGACTTTTCAAGATGGCAGAAATCAAACTATCAAAACACCAAGGAAATGGCACTGAAGAAACCACGTCTTTCCCACCATTTTTCACCATGATTCAGGCTCCCAGGTTTGTGTTTGACCTAACATTTATTCAGTGACTGGTAGTGATTTCATTTGACACAATCAAGCTGTTTCTGGTAAGCCACAATAAAGCCAATGTGTGGCTTTATTGATTTCGAACAGGAAGTTTCCATATGATAATTCTCACCTATCAGGTTCACAAAATAGTCAATGGTGATGACACAGTCTTTACTTTACATCATATACTGATGAGACAAGGTTAGTAGACTCTGCAGTCAGGGACTCAATTAGGAATCTTCGCTAGAGGCATAGCCTTGTAATTTAAGTTTTCTGGCTTGCACAAGTTTCTCTATTTGATATTTCTCAAAAACCTATACATCGAATAATTAATGATAAAATGGTCATTTTGTAACATGGAAATTATGACTCTACTAATATATTTATTTATTTTACCTATTTTGGTAAAATAAATACTATTCTGAAGGATGACATGTTCCTATGGCATAGAATCAATTGTTGGTTTATATTGGCATATTATCTGTTTCAAAGACATTTTTATCCAAAGTGCCATGAACTTTGTAGTATGCAAGTCCTGTGCACATGATTACAGGTAACAGTAAATCTGACCTGTCATTGTGTTGAAATATCATCCATGAACTTAGCCTCAGATTGTCTTTTTCTGTAACCTCTTCATGGCATCTTTGATTTCCTTGTTCCTCAGACTATATATCAAAGGATTCAACATGGGAATGACCACAGTGTAGAAGACAGATGCAAATCTGTCAAAGCTGGAGGAGCCACCAGAGCTGGAACTCAAATAGACAAAGATACCAGAACTATAGAATAGGGAAACAGCTGTCAGGTGAGAAGCACAGGTGTTGAAGGCCTTGGACCGGCCCTTAGCTGAAGTGATCTTCATGATGGACAAGACAATATGCCCATAGGATATAATGATGGCTAAGGCATTTGTAAGACCAAAAAAACATCGTTAATATGACAAGTAGGACATGTGCAAAGAAAGTGTCAGTGCAGGACAGATTTAGCAGCTGGGGCATGTCACAGAAGAAATGTCTGATGACATTAGGTCCACAGAACTGGAGCTGCAGCATGACACATATCTGAGATAAACAACTTATGAGTCCTGCTGTGTAGCTTCCCATCACCATCCGAGCACAGAGGGTAGGTGACATGAATGATGAATAGAGCAGAGGGTTACAAATGGCAGCATACCTGTCATAGGCCATGGCTGTCATGAGGCAAGATTCACTCATCCCCATGGTGGAAAAGATAAAGTATTGAACTATGCAACCAACAAAGGTGATAGTTTGCTTTTCCTGGAAGAAGTTGGAAAGCATCTTTGGGACTGTAGAGGTGATATAGCAGAGGTCTATAAAGGACAGATTACTGAGGAAGAAATACATGGGTGTGTGGAGATGGGAGTCCATCCTTATTAAAACAACAAGGGACAGGTTCCAGGTCAGTGCAGTAATGTAAAGGATGAGGAATATAACAAAGAGCAGGGCTGTGATGTGGGGGAAATCAGAGAATCCCAGGAGGATGAACTGGGTGATTTGGGTAATATTTCTTCCCCCAAACATTACCTCTATGCTTGTGCTCCTAAAATCAAAAGGAAAATAGGACAATACATTTCTGATTCAAGTGACATTGGAGCATTACCTTAAAGAGAGACATTTTAAACTTTAATGACTATTTCATTAATACAATGCCTAAGAAATTATGTGATCACATATACATGAACATGTATAAACACAAGTGCACAAGCAGACACACACACACACGCCAGGATCACACTGTCCCAATTTGAAATTCTAACACATTTTTGTGCAGCAGAAGCATATGCTCCTAGTTTCAGTATAAAAATCAGTCTTCTTATGAGAGTGCCATACAAAGAACTTTAAAATAAATTTCACAGTTTCTTCTGACATTGGTTTAAAATTCTTTTGCTAGTAAGAATTATTTGTCCTACTTATAATAATTTCCACTAGTTTTCACAAATTTCTTTAACCCCCAAATTGGCCTGTATTAAAGTGTCATAGTTTTTAATTCTTACATATTTTGAGGGCACAAATTATGAGTATCAGAACACATGGACACTTAGAGAAAAACAACTATACTGTTCATGTTGATGCTTCATTATTCTCACAATGACAGACATGCAACAAAAGAAGAAATAGACATTACAAAAACAAATGGATTGATAAGAATTTTCAAGTGACAAGGTTAGTAATTTAAATTCCTGTGGAAAGAGTATACCTTCATTACTAATCTCTGAAATGTGACTTATTATAGGAAAATTATTAGAGGATACATTATATATTGATACACTCGGGACAGAGTGTACTTCCAAGGAGAAAGTATAAAATGAAAATAGATGGAAACCATGGCTAAGACAAACACAATAAAATGTAAGTGAACTTGTTAATAGTCACAAAATATACAAAGACAGTATACAGAAATACCTTCTGTGTGAAAGATATCTTCTAAATCAACAAGGAATGGGCACCCACAGCATTGGTTAGGAGTGCTCTCCTAATCTTCTATAAGTTTGCCTTGTATAAGAACTATCATGTATGTGATTAATGTATCTTAGTTTTAGTCTCTCTATTCTTCTTTTCACACTCATATTCACAGATAAACAAACAGGCACACCTGTATGCACATACATACACACATACAAATGCAAGCATACCCATTGTATGAACCATTTCCAAAGAACATTAAAACCAATTAAAAGCCAAACTTTAAAAAGTAATGGTGCTGTAAATTTTTATTTCTTTTTCATGCTTACCTATATTACCACAATTTTATATAACTGCTATAATCTAATAACAATTTCACATGTATATCCATAATAACACAGGTGAGGAGAGAGAGAGAGAGAGAGAGAGAGAGAGAGAGAGAGAGAATCAGACATTTACTTACTGGTTATATATCCCATTATCATGTTAACACTGCTCTGCCTCACGGTCTCATGTATAAATGGAGATGATGAAATTGGCCATCCTCTAACACTGTTCAAGAGACTAAATAACATAAATGGATTAACGTGGTAAAACTCCATTAATATTAGCAGTTATTCCTACTGTCAACACCTCTCTCTGTAAAATAAAATTAATAGTGAGATATCAGGGACCCTTTGATAAAGTTAGTTCCTACAAAAAATAGTCTGAACCAGGTTTAAATAACAGTACTAAGAAATAGTTATTAGAATATCTATTCCTGTGTTATATCATTTTATTAACCCCCACTCAAATTGCAGATTCTTCTTCCATTTGTTTTCTTCCACCAAGCACCATCTAGAAGACAGTGCTGATGATGAGGGACTGGAGTAGGCTTTCTCCTTAATGTTAGATGTTTTGTTCACTTGCATTTGCATCCATCCGCAACTATATGTGGAATGTATTATCAACTGGTCCTATTCTAATTTGCACTTGAAACTCAAAATCTTCCTTTTGCTTATTTTCTTTTATGGTTTTATGAGCTTGGCCAACTTTCTGTATATTCTTAGAATAAATAATGCTGTTTCTCAGTTCATCCAAGTTGAGTTAAGTTTAAAAGAAACATTTTGAAAGTACAAACTCTCATGGGTAACATTCTTCAATGATTTATTTGGTCAATTCAATAAAAATAAGTGAAACACCCCAGATGGTTGAATTTTTTTCACTATCTCACTTCATTCTGGTGATATAGGCAGCCACACTTACATATGTTCTACGAAATCCACTATTCCCAGTAAATAGTGTACTGAAAAATTATGGACTACTCTTATTATTAGTATTTCTCCAGGCCAATTTATTTATATGTTGTAACAGAGAGAAAAATGATCATACTCACTCTTTTTATTAGTGTTCTATATATGTTCAGATCTCCCAAGACAATTTAAGGCAGAAAAGCTGTTAAAGATTCAGCTGGGTAGATTCACCTTATCACTTCTGATCTAATAATAACATGGCCACTTCAGTGAAATGTGCTGAGGATAATAAGTTAAATGCAGGATGTGAGTAAAAGAAACTTAAAGGGACAATAAGACCAAAACTACCTGTGCCTTGAGTAGGCATCTCTGATAGTTGCATTGCTAAAGCTAGTGTCTCAAAATTGTGAACAGTTTAGAGAAGTGGTGCAGGGGTACTCTGTCATATCACAAGACTTGATTTATCTCTAACAACTGAAAGTAATGAGCCAAAGCTATTCATATGAATAGACTATAATTTCTACTATTTCAAAGACATAACCCTGGTGAGCAAAAATGTAATGAAGGAGTTCCAGGGAAGCAAAAAAAATTTAAGATATTTGGACAAGCATGTTTTGATCTTAGGAAATCTGAAATTCAGTCAATTCATATTTTTAATTCAGATCTCAATTTCTGGCTTTTAACATCAGCCAGGCTTTATAGGTAATTTCATTTGCCCCCCCCTTGTTAAACATAGAAGATGGAGAGTCACAGAATTCAAAGTACATACTTAAGAATTCAACCTCTCACCTCAGACACAGACCTGAAAAACTTCAACATAGGGCAGATTCTTTCTCTGAACAACAGATATTTTGAGTAAGCACAGGCTCTTGGCCCTCATATGACTACTGAACTGGGGTGGAGGGACTGATATGTAGGGACACCCAACTCCAGAGGAGTGGGATGGAAGGGGTTAGGGGGTAGAGGGTGGGAGGGTGGGAGGGGTGATAAGAGGGCACTGTGATGGAGATGTAACCTGAAGTAATAAATAAACATTAAAAAAAAGAAATTGAGGGAAAATATCCTGTGGATATTAGGAGGCTGAGAGAAAAATGGGAGAGTCTAATCCCCATAAATCTCATTAGACTAAGGGTCCTCCTGTAGAAATGATGAACCTTGAGATAACTGATTCTAACCACAAGTCTTACCCTCTGACCTTCATCCAGACACTGCAGGAAGACAGAGTTTTTGACAAATGTTGAAATTGCCAATATTCCAGATTATTTTCCAGGAGGGGCACTAGTATATTCCTAATGGATGCTTTTGGCCACTAACCTGGCTGTCTACTCACACCAAGTGAGATATCAACACTGGGGAATCCTCTTAAATATGCTGTTGAGAGCCAAAGTGGAAGGGAAAAGCCAATTAGACAAAACTCAGCACAGACACTTGCTCTCTGGTATCATGGTTGCCATGGAGACTTTTTTAATAATTGCAGGCCCAGTGTGCAATGTGCATCAATTCCTAACTTCCTCTGAGATCTTATTATGACACCAGATAGTTACATTACTGACCATGGAGGCACTTGGTCTGCAAAGGAAATAGATTGGGATCATCTAGTCCCCAAATCTCAATTTCTAGATGACAAACTTGAGGTTGGAGATCTTCTGGAATTTCCCTAGATGCCATGACTAGATGATAGTATAGCTTGATATCAATAAATGCATATGTATGCAACATAGAAATCACTTTATTATATATAAATATGTAACATTCTCAAATATCTATTATGAATCAATCAATACAGCATCTCTAACAGACCTGCAGTGCATCCTATGCATGAGTGAAGAAGTCAAGGAACCAAGTTATCCATCAATTTATGACAAGAAACTGAAAGTCAGGACAAAGAATGACTTATCCTGATCACAACCTTGGGTGTTGGTATCATAAAATAAAATTTGGGTCGAGAACTAACAAGATGCACCTTCATTTAGTGAGGTGCTTATGGCCTGAGCTTCTGGGCCTGCATAGTAGAAGAGAGAACTAACTCCAAAATTTAGTCCTTAGTCCTACACACTGACACACCAACACACACACACACACACATACACACTAATTAATTAAGGCAACTTTTAAGTATTTTGGTAGTAGAATTCTGGCTTTGCTACTTACTGTTTTGTGTCCTTGTATACATTACTCAAAAAATAGTGTTCTGGGGCTGGAGAGATGGCTCAGCCGTTAAAGGCTAGGCTCACAACCAAAAAAAATAGTGTTCTGAACTATTAAATGGTAATAACAGTAACACCCAAGCCATAAAGGAGCTCTGAAGAGAACTAAGTAAGAAAGATTATAAAACTTTAAATTTCATAGTATACAACAGACCTTCTGTGTATTAATGGAATGTACACATGTGATTTTGGAATCTGCCTAACGTTTGCTGTAACTCCATTCCTTCACAAAAATTCTTCAAGAAAATCCTTTCATTAAACAAGTCATAAGAGCCAGAGGCAATGAGTGACTACAGCAGAATAGTGTCTTCCAGACACAACAGAGTGATTACACACAGGACCTCACAGACAGTTATGATTGCATGCACAAAACCTCCACCACATCAAACCAGATAAAATCCCACCATGTAGAGGGAGGTAGTAATGAATTCCCACCTTTATATGAGGAGCTATTGGCAACTGATTCTCCCTAGAAAGAGTGTTAGTTGATTTTTCATGTATGTGGCCCCAGGGTCTATCCATGATCCAGTAGATGTCCCTACACCCATGCACATACTGGCAACACAAAGTAGACTCCATGGCTTTTTAAAGGAATACATAAAATGGGTAGAAATAGTGATGGAGGTGATAAGAGAAGAATTGGAAGGGAAGGAATGAAGAGTGAACCTGATTTATATATATATATATATATATATATATATATATATATATATATATATATATATATACATCTCCCACAGGTTTCTGAGGAGCCTGTTGATTCTACGAAGAGTTTGTTACTGTTTCCAGAAGTTGTTCCTAGCCTTATCTATGCAGGGACCACTTTGATACCCTAATTGAATATCAATACTATTTTTTAACAAAATAAAATATAATACGATAAAACAAAAAGCAAACACATAATATTGGACAAGGCAAACCAATGAAGGAAATAAAGACCAACGTGAGGCATAAGATTTAGAAACCCACTTGTTCATAGACTGGGGAATCTCATAAAAACACTAAACTGAAAGTTATAATAATAGGCAGAGGACCTGATGCAAAGACCGGTTGTTGCTGTTCCAGTCTTGGTGAGTTCATATCAGCTTTGCTCAGTTGATTTAGAGAGCCTTGTTCTCCTGTTGTCCTGCATACCCTCTGTCTCCTACACTCTTACTGCCTCCACTTCTGTCAGGTTCCCTGAGCTCTGAGAGGAAAGATTTGATAGAGACATTACATTTAGAGATAAATATTCCAATGTCTCATGTTCTTCCTCTGTGTAATGTTTGTATTGTTCCCATTTCTTGCAGGAGGAAGCTCCTCTAATGATGGATGAATAAGCATCTGCTCTATCGGTATAGCATGATATCATTAGGAGTTCCTTTATCACTGCTTTTTTTAAAGACCAGCAGTTTGGGTTTACCCTAGATCTCTGGGCTATCTAATCTCTGGTTCTTGGTGCCCAAGCAGTATAGGTATGGGTTCCACATCATGTAGTTGCTTTAAGTCAAATCAGACAACGCTGGTTACTCCCATAAACATTGTGCCACAATTTCCCTAGCATAGTTTGTAGGCAGGACAGCTTTATTGATCAAAGGGTTTGTGGCTGGGTTCATGTTTATGTTTCTTTTTTGGTAGCCTACAGAGTACTTTTCTGTACCAAAGACACTAGAATGTAGGGTGACATTTCTGTGTAAGCGCCAGCTCAACATCTCCACGTTCAAAGAGTTGTGTGGGTGTTGTCTTCATCAGTAAGGCCTTGCTTTAGGTTTGTGCAGACCTACCTATATACTGCCTTGGCAACAGCCCTGGTTGTTTGGGAATTTCCATGGGATCCTTTTGGACGACAACTCAATTGGATGCAAACCTGTCCTGATTTGCATCTGTGTTTGGTGACAAGACGTGGCAAGTTGGGACTCTGTCCCTCCTTATCTGGAGACTTCATAAGGATCCACTTCATATATTTCAGGAAGTTTCCACTGCACTGTTTCCATACCATCCCCTCAAATGCCCCTCAGTTCTAGCTATCTCTCCCCACATTCTCTGATTCAATCCTATCTACACTCTCCCTCTCACCTGAATCTCCTGTTCCCATTCCCACTTCTCCCAGTCTATCCATAAAATCTATTCTATTTCTTCTTCTTAGGAGATCCATGTGCTTTCCTCTAAACCCTTCCTCTATACCTAACTTCTCTGGATCTATTACTTGTAGCATGGTTATCATTAATTTAATGGATAGTGTTTACATATAAGCAAATATATACCATATTCATCTTTCTGGGTCTGGATCATTTCAATCAGCATCATTTTTTATAGTTTTGTCCATTTGTCAGCAAATTTGATGATGTCCTGAATTATTTTATTTGTTTGTTTGTTTGTTCATTTGTTTTGTTGGTTAGTTGGTTGGTTGGTTGGGTTTAGGAGGCATTGTTGTCATTTGGTTTGGGTTTTTTGTTTGTATATTTGCTTGATTGTTTTATTATATAACACTTTTATTGATTATTTGGGAATTTTGCATCATTAACCTGAATCACACTCACTTCCCAGGTCTCACAGTCCCTCAACTCCCTTCCCCCAAAAATAAGAAGGGGAAAAGATCCAATTTGTTTTGTCCATATACTCAGTGGATCATGATCAAGAGCCTAGATAGAAAGCCATCAAAGGGAACTCTTAAAAACTGTGATAAGAATGCTGAAGTGTAGCTCTCCAAAATCAATGGCTTCTGGCAGGAGTACTGATAGGAAGGACTCAGTTTTCTTTAAGGGGATGATGTCATCATTTTTAACAACTGCATAATACTCCATCGTGTAAATGTACCACATTTTCTTTATCCATATTCTTCTGTTGAGGTACATGTAGGTTATTTCCAATTTCCTGATATTATGAATAGAGCAACAATGAACATGACTGTGCAAATGTCCTTGTGCAAATGTCCTTGTGGTAGGATAAAGCATCCTTCCAGTATATGCCCAAGAATAGTATAGCTGGATCTTAAGGTAGATTTATTCATATCTTTCTGAGGAACTACTACACTGATTTCCATGGTGACTGTACAAGTTCACACTCCTACCAGGAATGGAAGAGTGTTCCCCTTATTCCACATCCTCACCAGCATAAGTTCTCACTTGTGTTATTGATCTTAGCCATTCTGTCAGGCATAAGATGGAATCTCCAAGTAGTTTTGATTTGCATTTCCCTGGTGGCTAAGGATGTTGAACATTTCTTAAAGAGTTTGTTAGACATTTGTGATTTCTGTACTGAGAATTCTAGGTTTAGATCTATACCCCATTTTTAAAGTTGATTATTTGTTGTTTTGATATTTAGTTTAAGTTCTTTTTATATTTTGTATATTAATCTTCTATTGTAGAAGACAAAAAGTCTTTGTGCACACATATAAGCACTGGAGAAGCCAGGAAAATTTATCTCATCAACAGGTGAGGGGCTTAGCTTTTCCTCCTGGAATACTAGGAATGGATGTAGTTTACAACCTGCTGATCTTTTGCTGTCTAATGAGCCAGGTTCTACATGTATCTCCCAAAATTTATATTTTGCTGATCTCAGAACCCTTCCATCTATATCTTTTCTCTCATTAATTTATTTATTTATTCACTTTACATCGTGATTGCAGCCCATTCCTTCCTCTTCTTCCAGTCCCACCCTACTGCCCTCTTTCCCCACTCACTCCCTTCATCTTCAGCGAAGAGGAGCTACCCCACACCTTACGAACCTTCCCTGTCACATCAAGTTGCATCATGACTAAGTGTACCCTCTCCCACTGAGGCCAGACAAGACAGCCCAGCTAGTGAAAGCACTCCAAAAGCAGGAAACAGAGTCCATGTCAGAAACAGCTCTTGCTCCAATTGTTATGGGACCCACTTACAGACCAAGCTACCCATCAGCTACATGTGGGGTGGTGGCCTAGGCACAGTCCATGCAAGCTCTTTGGTTGGTGAAACAGTCTCTGTGAGTCCCCTTGGACCTAGGTTAGTTGCTTCTGTTTGTCTTCTTCTGGAGCTCTGGTCCCCTCCAGGTCCCTCTCCTCCAACTCTTCCACAAAACTCTCAGATCTCCATCTAATATTTGGCTGTGGGTCTACGTATATGTCTCATTCTGCTGCTGGGTGGAGCCTCTCAGAAGACAGTTATACTAGGCTCCTGTTTGCAAGCATAGCAGAATATCATCAATAATGTCAGAGGTTGACTCTCTCCCATGGGGTGGGTCTTAAGTTTTGCCAGTCAATGGTTGGCAATTCCCTCAAACTTTGTTCCATCTTAATAACTGCACATCTTATAAGCAGAGTAAATTTTGGGACAAAGGTTTTGTGAGTAGGTTGTTGTCCCCCCTCCCTCCTCAATTCTTGCCTGGCTACAGGAGATGGCCACTTCAGCCTCTATATCTCCCACTGCTAAGAGTCTTAGCTAGAGTAACCTCCACACCCTCCTAGGAACCTACCCCATCCTGGGTCTCCAATTTGTCCCAGAGATGCCCTCCACATCGGTTTCCCTTCTTTCTCTCAGCCCATTCGCCTCCCCCCCCCCCCCCCCCCCCCCCGGCCCCCCCCCCTCCTTCCCCCCCCCCCCCCCCCTCCCACCCTTCTTCATCCCTCTCTTCATCCACTTCTGATGTCTATTTTATTTCCCCTTCTGGATGAAATTCTCTGTTTAGTTTCTGTCTCGTTGACATGTCCATTTGTGAGAGTGAAGTACTGAAGTTGTCCTGTGGGGTTCTTTGTGGGATATAAGCTTTAGTAATGTTTCTTTTATAAATGTGGTACCCTTGAATTTGGGGGCATAAATGTTCAGAACTGTGATGTCATCTTGGTGAATTTTAACTTTGATGAGTATGAAGTGTCCTTCTCCATCTCTTTGATTAAGTTTGGTTCAAAGTCTATTTTGTTAGATGCTATAATGGCTACTCCAGCTTGCTTCTTGACTATGTTTGCTTGGAAATCCTTTTTCCAGCCCTTTGTTCTGAGGTAATGTCTATCTTTGTTGATGAAATGTGTTTCTTGTACATAACAGAATGATGGATACTGTTTTCAAATCCATTCTGTTAGCCTGTGCCTTTTAATTGGGGAATTGAGTCCATTGTTGAGAAATATTAATGACCAATGACTTTTTTATTCCTGTTATTTTGATGTTGGTGATGGTAGTGTGTGTATGTGTGTATGTGTGTGTGTGTGTGTGTGTGTGTGTGTGTGTGTTTCTTCTTTTGGTTTTATTTGTGTGAAAATATTTATTTCCTGTGTTTTCTTATGTGCAGTTACCATCTTGTGTTAGAGGTTTTCCTTCTACTATCCTCTATAGGACTGGGTTACTACAAAGATATCTTCTGGCTTTTAATGTCTCTGTTGAGAAGTCTGATGTAATTCTAATAGGTCTGCCTTTACATGTTACTTGGCCCTTATCCCTTGTAGCTTTTAATATTCTTTCATTATTCTGTACATTCAGTGTTTTGATTATTATGTCGCAGGAGGATTTTCTTTTTTGGTATAATCTATTTGGTGTTCTGTAAGCTTCTTGTACATTTATAGGCATCACTTTCTTTAGTCTAGGGAAATTTACATCTATGATTTTGTTGAAGATATTCTCTGAGTGTTTGAACCTGGACTCTTCTCCTTCTTCTATTCACATTATTAGTTTTGGTATTTTCATTATATCCCAAATTTCCTGGATGTCAGGAACTTTTTAGATTTAGCATTTTCTTTGACCACTATATCAATTTCTTCTATCGTATCTTCTATGCTTGAGATTCTCTCTTCCATTTCTTCTATTCTGTTGGTGATGCTTGTGTCTGTGGTTCCTATTCTCTTTCCTAGGTTTTCCATCTCCAGGATTGCCTCAGTTTATGTTTTCTTTATTGCTTCTTCTTCCATTTTCAGATCTTGAACAGATTTATTCATTTCCTTCTCCTGTTTCATTAGTTTTTCCCATTTTCCTTTGAGGGATTTATTCATTTCCACTTTAAAGGCCTCTATAATCTTTGTAAGATTAGATTTAAGGTCTTTTCTTACCCTTCAAGTGTGTTAGGATATCCGGGACTTGCTGTAGTAAGATAGATGGGTTCTGGTGATGCTGTTTGCACTGGTTTTTGTTGATTGTGTTCTTACACTCTTCGTTAGCCATCCAGATGTCCCTGGTATTGGCAGATCTGGAAGGCCCTGATAGTAGCAAGCAAAGAATTGGGACAGGGGTAGGGTCTCTCACTTGGTAATCCCTGTAGGCTTCCAGCCTTAGGACTCCCCCTATGTCTTTAACATTGCTTCTAGACCATAAAATCCATTTTTATTAGTGATATCATTTGGACTTTATGTGGTGATTTGAGTAAAAACATGCCCCCCATAGGTCCATAGGAAGTGCCACTATTAGGAGGTATGGCCTTGTTGAAGTAGGTGTGGTGTTGTTGGAGGAAGTATGTCACTGGGGGCAGGTCTTGAGGTTTCAGATGCTCAAACCATGCCAGAGTCTCACTGTTCTCTTCATGCAGATCCAGACATAGAACTCAACTCCTTCTCCAGCACCATGTTTGTCTGCACATTACCATACTTTCTACCATGATGATAACAGACTGAATCTCTGATACTATAATCCAGTCACAATTAAATATTTTAACTTATAAGAGTTGCCAAGGTCATGGTGTCTTTTCACAACATAGAAACCCTAACTAACACACTTTACAACAGTCTAAGTGACTTCTGTGTTATCTAAGGGCTATATCAATCCTGACACTGACAGGTGTTATGTTTACCTCAGTCAGTCTCCCTTGACCCTACATCTTTGCTTGGGCATGATCTCTGAGTCAACAATACTCATCTTTGTGAAAGAAGCCAGATGTACTTTATAAAGAATATCAAGTAAATATGTCTTAAATTTGTTGTGCACTTGATACTGAGTTAACTGTTATCAAAAAGCTTTTTTTTTTTTTTCAAAATTGTGTAGTGTTGAAATATGGCTAAAGTCTTGAGTCAGATTCTAGAAATCCTGGCACAACAAGGATATGAAAATCGTAGTGAAACAAGTTTCATTTTTGTCTCTTTGCAGATCATTCCCTGCCTGCTGTAAAACTGATAAGAACCCTCCACACTCTATCTGATATGGAGGTGGTTTTAAAAATATTTTCTCATTCTTTAGGCTGCTCCTTTGGCCAAATGGCATTGTCCTTCACCTTACAGAAGATTTTCAATTTTCTGAGATCCCATTTTCATTGCTTTTTAAAGAACAAGAAAAACAAGGTGTGGAGTTGGATGAGTGGGAAGGTGAGGAGGATCATGGATGAGTTACTAAATGGAAAAACATGAGCAGAATATGTATTTTTTTAAAACCTTTAAAATATTGAACTTGAAATGTCATTCCACTGATTCAAAATGTGGCAAGTTTGGAGAAAACAGAGATATAAATGTCCATTCCATGTATGTTGAACATATAGCTCAATGAAAAAAAAAAAAGAAGAAGAAACTATACCAAAAGGCGTGAAGAGGTGGCTTAGAGGTTAAGAACACTAAATGTTTTTCCAAATGACATTAATTCAATTCCCAACACTCTCTTTCTCACACAGTGGCTCACAACCAACTGTAACTCAAGTTCCATAGGATCTGACACCCTCTCCTGGCTTCTCACAGCTCTCCTGCACATGGTACATAAACATACATGTAGACAAAACCTTCAGACATATAAAGTAAAATAAAAGATAAAGCACAAGTCTGGGGTCAGGGACTCAATCAGGAATCTTTTCTAGAGGCATGGCCTTGTAATTTAACAGTTATCTTGCTTACACAAGTTTTGCAACTTGATATTTCTCAAATACCTATAGATAGAATAATTAATAAAGAGATAACCATTATGTAACATGGAAATTATGACCCTACTGGTCCCAAAAATGGTGCATTTACCTGGCATCAAATCAATTATTGGTTCATACTGGCATACTGGCTGTTTCAAAGACATCTTTATCCAAAGTGCCATGAACTTTGTAGTGTTTCAGTCATGTGCACATGATTGTGGATAACAATATATCTGACATGAAATTGTGTTTAAATCATTTTATCTGTGCCCTTGGCTGCAGATTATCTTTTTCTTAAACCTCTTCATGGCATCTTTGATTTCCTTGTTCCTCAGACTATATATCAAAGGATTCAACATGGGAATGACCACAGTGTAGAACACAGATGTAAATCTGTCAAAGCTGGAGGAGCCACCAGAGCTGGAACGCAAATAGACAAAGATACCAGAAGTATAGAATAGTGAAACAACTGTCAGGTGAGAAGCACAGGTGTTGAAGGCCTTAGACCTGCCCTTAGCTGAAGTGATCTTCATGATGGACACAATGATAAAACCATAGGATAGCATGATAGCTAAGGAATTTGCTATTCCAAAAAACATTGTTAATACAGCAAGCAGGACTTGTACAAAGAATGCATCACTGCAGGATAGATTTAACAGTTGGGATATGTCACAGAAGAAGTGTTTAATGACATTAGATCCACAGAAGTGGAGCTGCAGCAAAGCACAGATCTGAGATAAAGAACCTGTGAGTCCAGTCATATAGCTTCCCATCACCATCTGAGCACAGAGGGTGGGTGACATGATTGATGAACAGAGCAGAGGATTACAAATGGCAGCATACCTGTCATAGGCCATGGCTGTCATGAGGCAAGATTCACTCAGCCCCATGGTAGAAAGGATAAAGTATTGAACTATGCAGCCCACAAAGCTGATAGTTTGCTTTTCCTGGAAGAAGTTGGAAAGCATCTTGGGGGCTGTGGAAGTGACAAAGCAAAGGTCTATAAAGGACAGATTACTAAGAAAGAAATACATGGGTGTGTGGAGGTGGGAATCCATTCTTATTAAAGCAATAAGGGACAAGTTCCAGGTCAGAGTCATAAGATAGATAATCAAGAATATGACAAAAAGCAGTGCTGTGATTCTGGGGAAATCTGAGAATCCTAGGAGGATGAACTGGGCAATCATGGTAATATTTCTTCCCCCAATCATCACTTGAGTGTTCATGTTCCTAAAATAATAAAGGAAATAAGACAATGCATTGCTGACTCAAGTGACATTGGATCATTATTTAACAATAGACATTTTAAAATTGAATGACAACTTCTTAAAACAATGCCTGGTGACAAGGTCTCATTCAGCATCAGCATCTACCTCCATCCTCCTGACCTTGTACCACCTCGGGTCTTCTTGAACCCCAACACCTAGGTTAGATCTCCCTTCCTTTCCCCCCACCAACCCCTCACCCTACCCTATGCCCTGGGATGCTCCAAGCTGCTCTGAGCTGGGCGCAGTCCCTCAAAGCATTATTTTCCAAACTTGTGCCACCCAGGATACACTGATATTCATCCTCAGGATCACTCAAGTTGGATTTCTCCCTTTCCCTGGCCCCACCTCCCCTGGGCTGACCAGCATGCTCTGGGACACAGCCAGCTCACTTGACCCAAGAGCTGTGACTCAAGCTCCACTGTATCTTCCTGGCCCCACTGGAAGTGACAAGGCTGCATTCACCAGGAGCATCCAGCTCCATCCTCCTGACCCCATACCACCTTGGGTCTCCTTGAATCACAAAACCTAGATAAGATCTCCCCTCCTACCCCTCCACCAATCCCTGCCCTTCCCTTGCCCTAGGACCCTCCAAGCTGCTCTGAGCTGGGGGCAGACCTGTGCTACCCAGGATACCCTGACCTTCATCCTCAGGACTACTCAGGATCACTCAGGACCATACAGGACCATTTAGCACAATTCAGGACCATTCAGGACTTCTCACACAGTACTCTGGCTGAGAGGCACACTTTGAACCTGGCATCTCTAGAGAGCAGCTTGAGAGGACCACAACCACAGACCTGAAGTCTAAGAGGCAGGGGATCTGCAGCTCTTGCTTATAGTCTGGGGCCTGCCAACCCCCACAGACATCACTAGGAAGACCAACTGAATCTGAGGAACGTGCTGGCTCAGAATAACATTCCCCCCCCCCCCCCACAATTCCTGACCTGAGCTCCTAGTTCGAACACAGCAGGGAGACCCATTGAGAACCAGGTCTCATCACAAGGTCACACCCAGCCTGTGGAGGTCACCAAGATTATAAGACCTCCACACCAATGCTCCTTCCTTGGCACCAAGTCCAGAAGACACCAGGAACAAACAGATAAGGAAAATCAGATGGCTAAAGGCCAGTGAAAGAACAGAACTGACAAAAGTCAAGAAAACATGACTCCAAAAAAATTCACCCATACTAATACAGCAAACCCCAACCATCCCACCACAGCTGAAACACAAGAAGATGATTACAAATCTATACTTACAAAAATGATAGAGTCTTTAAAAAGAAAATAAATCCCTTAAAGAATTTAAAGAAGTCACAATCCTAAAGATGAAAGCAATGGAGAATTCCATTAGAGACCTCCAAGCAAACTCAGTCAAACAAGAGTGAGAAAGAGACAAGGGTATGAAAGAATTCCAGGCAAAGACAACCAAATTGGAGCAGGAAATGTATAAAACATTTCAAGAGCTGAAACTGGAAATAAAAACAATAAAGAAAACACAAGCAGAGACAATCCTGGAAGTGGAAAATCAAGGAAAGAGAACAGGAGCTACAGACATGAGTATCATAAATAGGATACAAGAGATGCAAGACCAAATCTCTGGCATGGAAGACTCAATTGAAGAAATCAGTACAACAACCAAAGAAAATGAGAAATCTAAACATTCCTCACATACAACATCCAAGAAATCAAGGACTAGTGAAAGGACAGAACCTAAGAATTATAGGCATAAATGAAAGAGAAGATACCTGACTCCAAAGTCCAGGAAACATTTTCAACAAACTCATAGAGGAAAATTTCCCAAACAAAGATAGAGATTCTTGTAGAAGTCCAAGAGGCATACAGAACACAAAATAGATTGTATCAGAAAAGAAATTCCTCCTGCTACAAAATAATTGGAACTCCAAATATACATAACAAAGAAAGAATATTAAAACCTGTAAGAGAAAAAGGCCAAGTAACATATAATGGCAGACCCATCAGAATTACATCTGACTTCTCCTCGGAAACTTTACAAGCCAGAATGGCCTGGTGAGATGTCCTACAAGCCCTAAGAGAAGATAGGTGCCAACCTAGTTACAATACCCAGCAAAACTTTCAATCACCGTAGATGGAGAAAACAAGATATTCCACAACAAAACTAAATTCAAACACTATCTATCCACAAATCCAGCTCTACAGAAGATCCTAGAAGGAAAATGCCAACCAAGAGAAGATAACTAGAGCCAAGAAAACATAGGAAACAAGTAACTCCACTGCAGCTAAACCAAAAAAAAAACACACAAATGCACTACCACCACCTACATCAAAATAACAGGAAATAACAAACAATAATCATTAAGGTCTCTCAATATCAATGGACTGAAATCACCAATAAAAAGATGAAGGCTTACAGAATGGACCTGTAAAAAAAGACCCATCATTTTGCTACATACAAGAAATATACTTCACCAGCAAAGATAGCCTTTACTTCAGAGTAAAAGGTTAGGAAAAGGTTTTCCAAGCAAATGGTCCAAGGAAGCAAGCAGGAGTAGCCATTCTCATATCAAATAAAATATACTTTAAACCAAAATTAATCAAAAAGGACAGGGAAGGACACTATATTCTCGTCAGAGGAAAAATCCATTAAGATGACATCCCAATACTGAATATGCCCCAAATACAAGAACATCCAGATTTATAAAAGAGATACTACTAAAGCTTAAATCACACATAAATTCCAACACACTAATAGTGGGAAACTTCAACACCCAACTCACACCAATGGACAAGTCATCAAGATAGAAACCAAACAGAGAAATAATGAGACTAACAGAGGTCATGAATCAAATGGACCTAACAGATATCTATAGAACATTTCACCCAAACTCAAAACACCACAGCCATATATGCCCCCTGTGCTAGAGGAAGCTCTTAGCCCTCATGTGACTAAAAAAACTGAGGGAGGCTGATATGTTGTGGAGGCACCCCACACCAGAGGAGTAGAATAGATGGGAGAGGGGTAGAGGGTGGGAGGGTGAGACCAGGAGAGGGTGGAGAGAGGAGGCTCTAATGGAGACATAACTTTAATTAATAAATAAATGTTTAAAGAAAAAAAGCAATGCCTAAGACATTATGTGATCACACTCACTTGAACATACAAACACAAGTAATTACACAGACACACACACACAAGCCTGGATCATACTGTCATGATTTGTAATTGTGACATACTTTGTGGAGCAGAAGCTTAAGTTCCTAGTAAAGTTTAAAATCGGTCTTCTTATGGAAATGTCACATGAGGGACTTCAGAAGGAGAAGGAGGCAGGTAATGCCAACTCTTGATCCCAAAGGGTCTGTCTCATTTGTGAGTATGTCTCCTCCAGTAAACATGAGAGTCTTGAGGATTTAATGGCTTGGCAACTTAGTTCAGATTCCCCTTGCTCTGTTTTAAACTATCCCAGTGGCTTCCACACAATGACTTTGAGTACTTACTGTAAAAAGAGGACAGTAGAAGTCCTTAAGTAGAAAGTTACTGAGATACTAGAACCAGCGATTGATTCACAGGCTCAGCCTGCACTTGTGTACACATTAGATTCTGATAGTTATTGTCACTGATTGCTGGCAATCATATCTGACAACTGGACCTTAGGAGAGGTCTTGCAAGTCCCCAGTGCCAGGTCTCCAAAGTCCCCAAGGTCTCTTCAGCCCTGCAGACAGTGAGACACAATAACTCCAGGTAGCTCTAGTTTCAGAACAAGTATCAATGCAGATCATATTACCAAGGACATTGAAATCAACTGAAAAAACTTATCCTTTGACCTTGCCTGACTTTGGATACAGAAGGTCCAAGGACAAACATAAACTGAAGGACATTTACATAGATAAGGCCAAAAGAAGATAATTTCTTTCTGAAATTCTCTAGAAATATTTTTGTACTGAGTATGAAAAAGTTAGATGTCTCTACTTCATAAGAAATAATTATAATTATTATTATATTATAATATAATATAATATTAATAATAAGAACTTATTATCCATATTCCATGAACAAACTATTGTCCTTGAGATGAAAGAGCCAGCCAGTGATAGCATGTATGAAAGAATTTGAAGAGATGAGAAATAGAAATCATCAACCCTTAGAGAAAAGCAATTGTACTGTTAAAGTCGGTGTCTCATTATTCTTACAATGACAGACATACAACAAAAAAAGAAATAGACATTTCAAAAACAAATGGATTGATAAGAATATTCAAGTGACAAGGTTAGTAACTTAAATTACCGTGGAATAAGCATGCCTCCATTAATAGTCTCTGAGATATGACTCACTATAGGAAAATTACTAGAAGATACATTAAACACTGTTTCACTCTTAGAATAGAGTGTAACTTCCAAGCACAAAGCAGAAAATAAAAACATTAAAAGAGGTGGAAACCCTGGATAAGACAAAAATAAAAATGCAATTGAAATATATGTTAATAGTCACAAAATATACAAAGACAATACAGCAATACCTTCTGTGTGAAAGATACCTTCTGATCAATAAGGAATGGGCAGCCATGGCACTGATGAGAGCAAGGAGTGCTCTCCTAATCTTGCTAATATACTATTCTCATGCATGTGATCAGTGCCTCTCTGCCTTATGTGTGTTTGTGTGTGTGTATCTCTCTATATTTTTATTTCACACTCACATTAATAAACACACAGGCACACATGTTCACACACACTGGTACATACATAAACATACACACTGTGTGAACCATTTCAAAAGAAAGACATTAAAATTAATTAAAAGCTAAACTTAAAAAGTAAGGGTTCTGTGACTTTTATTTTATTTTTCATACTTACCTGTATTCACCTAATTTTGTTGAGCTACTATATTTTGATAATAATTTAATATGTATATCCATAATAACACAAGTGGACAGAGAGAGAGAGGATCAAACACTCACTTACTGGTTATATATCCCATTATCATGTTAACACTGCTCTGTCCCAGTGGTCTCATGTATAAATGGAGATGATGAAATTGGCCATCCTCTAGCACTCTGCAAAAGACCGAATGACATAAAGGGATTAACACGGCAAAACTCAATTAATATTAGCAGTTATTCCTCCTGTGAACACCTCCCTCTGTAAAATGTAATTAACCATAGAACAAAGATGAGATATCAAAGACTCTTTTACAAAGTTAGTTCCTAAAAGAAATTGTCTGAACCAAGTTTCAATAACAGTATTAAGAAACAGTTATCAAAATATCTATTCCTGTCTCATATCATTTTCTAACCCCCACTCAGATTGCAGATTCTTCTTCCATTTGTTTTCTTCCACCAAGCACTACCTAGAAGACAGTGCTGATGATGAGGGACTGGAGGAGGCTTTCTCCTTAATGTTAGGTGTTTTGTTGACTCGCATTTGCATCCATCCACAAGTATATGTGGAATGTATTATCAACTGGTCCTATTCTAATTTGCACTTGAAACTCAAAATCTTCCTTTTGCTTATTTTCCATTATGGTTTTATGAGCTATGCCATTTTCTGTATATTCTTAGAATAAACAATGCTGTTTCTCAGTTCATCCAAGTTGAGTTAAGTTTAAAGGAAGCATTTTGAAAGTAAAAACTCTCATGGGCAGCATTCTTAAACAATTTAATTGGTCAATTCAAGAAAAAATAAGTGAAACATCCCAGACAGCTGAAATTTTTGTCACTCTCTCACTGCATTCTGGTGATATAGGCAGGCACAGTTACATATGCTCTATGTAACCCACTATTCCCAGTAAGCACTAAAAAATTATGGAATACTCTTCTTATTATTAGTATTTTCCAGGCTAATTTATTTAAATGTTGTAACAGAGGGAAAATGAACATACTCATTCTTTTTATTAGTGTTCTATATGTGTACAGAATCTTCCAAAACAGTTTAAAGTAGAAAAACTGTTAAAGATTCAGCTGGGTAGATACACTATATCACTTCTGATCTAATAAGAACATGGCCAGTTTAGTGAAATGTGCTCGTGATAGTAACTTAAATGCAGGTTGCTGAGTGAGGGAAATGCGAGTAAAAGAAACTTAAAAGGACAGTTTGGCCAACACTACCTGTCCCTTGAGCAGGCATCTCCGATAGTTGCCCTGCTAATGCTAATGTCTCCGGGGCCACCAAAGGCGACATAGGAGAGCCATTTGAAGACTGTGAACAGTAGTGAAGTTGTGCATGAGTACGCTGTCACATCTTAAGATTTGGTTTGCCTCTTACAACTGAAAGTCATGACCCAAAGCTATGCATCTGAATAGACTATAATTCCTACTATTTCAAAGAAATAACCCTGGTGAGCAAAAATGCAGTGAAAATAGTTCCAGGTAAGCAAAAAATATTAAGATATTTGGACAAACATGCTTTGATCTTAGGAAATCTGAAACTCTGTCAATTCTTATTTCTAATCCAGACCTCAATTTCTGCCTTGTAACATCAGTTAGGCTTTATAGGTAATCGCATCTGGCCCTAGCTGACCTGACTATCCTCATTGTTAAACATAGAAGATGGAGAGTCACAGAATTCGAGGTACATACTTAAGAATTCAACAACCACCTCTCACTCCAGACATTTTAAATATAAGATATATTCTTTCTTTGAACAGCAGATAATTTGGGTAAGTACAATGAGAAATTGAGGGAAAATATCCAGGATATGGATGTTAGAAGAGGCTGGCATAAAAATGGGAAAGTCTAATCCCCATAAATCTCATTAGACTAAGGGTCCTCCTGTAGAAATGATGAACCTTGAGTTAACTGATTCTAACCACAAGTCTTACCCTCTGACCTTCATCCAGACACTGCAGGAAGACAGAGTTCTTGACAAATGTTGAAATTGCCAATATTCCAGATTATTTTCCAGGAGGGGAACTAGTATATTCCTAACGGTTGCTTTTGGCCAATAACCTGGCCGTCTACTCACACCAATTGAGACATCAACACTGGGGAATCCTCTTAAATATGCTGTTGAGAGTCAAAATGGAAGGGAAAAGCCAATTAGAGAAAACACACCACAGACACTTGCTCTCTGGCATCATGGTTGTCATGGAGACTTTTTTAATAATTGCAGGCCCAGTTTGCCATGTGCATCAATTCCTAACTTCCCCTGTGATCTTATAATGACACCAGATACATTACTGACCATGGAGGCATTTGGTCTGCAAAGGAAATAGATTGGGATCATCTAGTCCCCAAGTCCCAATTTCTAGGTGTCAAGCATGAGGTCAGAGATCTTAGGGAATTCCCCAAGATGGCATGGCTAGCTGATAATGTAGCTTGATATCAATAAATGTATATGTATACAACATAGAAATCACTATAATTTATATAAATATGCAACATTTTCTCAAATATCTATTGTGAATCAATCAATACAGCATCTCTAACAGACCTGCAGTGCATCCTATGCATAAGTGAAGAAGTCAAGGAATCAAGTTATCCATCAATTTATGGCAAGAAACTGAAATTCAAGACAAAGAATGACTTATCCTGATCACAAACTTGGGTGTTGGTATCATAAAATAAAATTTGGGTTGAGGACTGACAAGATGCACTTTCATTTAATGAGGTGCTATGGCCTGAGCTTCTGGGCCTGCATAGTAGAAGAGAGAGCTAACTCCCAAATTTAGTCCTTACTTAATTAATTAAGACAACTTTTAAGGGTTTTGGCAGTAGAATTCTGGCTTTGCCACTTGCTGGTTTGTGCCCTTGTATACATTTCTCCAAACCACAGTATTTACATCTATTAAATAGTAATACTTAAACCAAAAAAGAGCTCTGAACAGAACTAAGTAAGATAAAGATTATAAAAACTTTAAATTTCATAGTATACAATAGACCTTCTATGCATTAATGGAATATACACATGTGATTTTGGAATCTGCCTAACGTTTGCTGTAACTCCAATCCTTCACAAAAATTCTTCAAGAAAACACTTTCATTAAACAAGTCATAAGAGCCAGAGGCAATGAGTGACTACAGCAGAATTGTGTCTTCCAGACACAACAGAGTGATTACACGCAGGACCTCACAGACAGTTATGATTGCATGTACAAAACCTCCCCCACATCAAACCAGATAAAATCCCATCATGTACAGGGAGGTATTAATAAATTCCCACCCCTCAATGAGGAGCTATTGGCAACTGATTCTCCCTAGAAAGAGTGTTAGTTGATTTTCAAGTATGTGGCCCCAGAGGCTATCCATGATTCAGTAGATGTCTCTACATCCATGCACATACTGGCAACACAAAATGGACTCAGCGGGTTTTAAAAGGAATACATGAAGTGTGGGGAATAGTGGTAGAAGTGATTAGAGAGAAATTGGAAGGAAAGAATGAAGAGTGAACCTTATAAAAATACATTATATATATTATGAAATTCCAAACAATAGACACCCGAGGACCATAGCAAGCCATGCATCTCCCTGAGGTTCATCACCCACCCCACAGACCTCGGACAACTGAGAACTTCATTAACCTTGTGCATCTCCTACAGGTTTCTTTTGAATCAAGAACCTGATAACTCTACATAGGATTTGGTACTGTGTTCGGAAGTTTTGTCTAGCCTTAGCTGAGCTAAGATGGGCACAGGAAAGCTGGAAGACTGAATAACACCGCCACTACCCAGGCCCAGATCCAGGCCCAACATCTAACCCATCTATCAACTGCAGGGGCAGATGAAGTGGCCGGTTTTGCAGAACCAAACTGCAGGATCTCCATGACACAGGGCAACAACAGGATATCTGAGAGGAGTCCCTGTGAGGATCCAATATTGATAATGTAGCAGAATCCAGGGGCCTTGAGCCACATCAGTGCAAATGTTCATTGCAATGAACATTTGCAATTAAAGTTGCTTGAGCAAAAGGGTGTAGTGTCACACACTGCAGCTTCCACAGCAAGATGTTTGTTTGTTTTAACTTTTTATTCATTCTTTTTTAATTTCACATCATGCAACCCAATCCCATTCATCTCCCATCCCTTCATATCCACCCTTTGCCCATGCAACCTCCCCCCCAAAAAGAGAACAAAAAATAAAAATATAAATAAATAAATAAAACAGGGCCAATAACCAGAGATTGGATAGCCCAAAGACCTAGGGGAAAAACAAAGAAAAACGGGGAAAAAAAAAAAAAAAAGAAAGAAAGAAAGAAAGAAAATCAATGAATGAGTCCTAATGATGGTGTGCTATACTCACAGAATAGTGCTAGCCTAGTTGGCATCAGAGAGGCTACCTTTGGCAGCTGATGGGAATGAATGCAGAGACCCTCAGACAAACATTAGAGGAATCCCTGGTTGGAGGTCTTTATTGGGTCCCCCCAACACTCAGAGCTCCGGGAACCCTATGGAAGGGGGGAGAATTAACTGTGGGAACCAGAGGGGTCAAGGACACCTAGAGCACAAGGACAGCACAGCCTGAGGAATCAACTCAGAAGGGTTCATGGAGGCTCACAGAGACTGAAGCCACAGTCACCAAGCATACTTGTTTCTGTGCTATGTCCTCTACATATATGTTATGGTTGTTTGCTTGGTGTTTTGGGGAACTCCTGACAGTGTGAGTGAACATGTCTCTGATTCTTTTACCTGTTTTTGCAACCCTTTCCCTCCTACTAGGTTTCCTTACAGAGCCTTGATGTAAGGGTTTGTGCCTGGTTCAATTGTATCTTGTGTCATGTGTTAATGTCACTGGGAAGCCTGTTCTTTTCTGGAGGGAGACCTAGATAAGGGGCAGGGTAGAGGTGGTTGGTTTTACATCTGGGGAAGAGGGGAGGTGGGGAAGGTACTAGAGAGAGAGAGGAAGGGGGAAAGCTTTGGCCAGGAGGTACTATATGAGAGAAGAATTAATAAAAATAAAGATAGATAGATGATAGATGATAGATAGATAGATAGATAGATAGATAGATAGATAGATGATAGATAGATAGATAGATAGATAGATAGATAGATAGATAGATAGATAGAGGCATGGAAGAAATACAATTGGATAAGAACTATTTTCTAATATTCACCATCTTTAGCCATCAGGAAAACACAAATTAAAACTACTTTGAGATTTTATCTTAACACAGTCACAATGACTGAGTTCAAAAACACTATTATGATAAAGGTGGTATGGATGTGGAAAAGTAGGAACTCATATTTGCTGCTGGTAAGGATGAAAATTGGTGCAGCATCTGTGAAAATCTGTGTTGAGGCTGCTCAAAAGCTCAGAATAGAACATGATCTAGCTATACCACTGTTGAGCTCCATATCCTACTCTACTGTAGGGATACCTGCCCATCCATGTTCATTGCTGCTCTATTCCCAATAGCCAGGAGAAATGGAAACAGAAAAGATGTCCATCAACTGATGAACAACAAAGATATGTCACATGTATACAATGTATTTTATTTAGTTGTAAAAAAAAATAAGATTACAATATTTGCAACCAAATGGATGGAGCTGTAAATAATCATTCTGACTGTGATAACATAAATCTAAAAGATACAGGCTTTATGTGTTCTCTCTCATATGTGGGTATTAGTTTGAAATGTTTACATTCGAGTGTTTAAATTGGATTGACCATAGAAATCAGGAAACTAGTAAGAGTCATGGAAGGGATTTCAGGGGAAGATGGTAGGATATAGGTGCTACGAAAAGAAAGAAACAATGGAACATTGAGGGTTAAATGAATAGAGGAGGACAGTATAAAGGAAGAGGCGTGAGGGGATACCTAACACTAAGAAACTTTGGAAAAGTCATATTGAAAACTACTATCACAGGAACTTAATAAAATCTGCACATACACACATATGGTTTAAACCAAGTTGCCCTGTACTAAGGGGACAGTGCCTCCCCAACAGTGTCTAGCTTACCTTTCCATTACGTTGTTTCTATGCAGAAGCTTTCTGCATAGAAAAGTTCTACATAGAACCTTTCCTATGTAGACCCACAGTGTATTCCCTGCATTTCTTGTCCCCACGACAAAGTATCTCACACAAGCAATTTTTTAAATTTATTTATTTATTGCTTCAGGTTACATCTCCATCATAGTGTCCTCTTTCCACCCCCCCCCAGTCCCACCCTCCCACTCTTTACCAGCTAACCCTTCCATCCCACTCCTCTGGAGTGGAGTGTCCTTACATAACAGTCCCCCGCCCCAGTTTAGCAGTCATATGAGGGCCAAGAGCCTCCTCATACACTGGGGACCTTCAAGGCAGCACCATTAGGGAAAAGTATCTCATTGACAGGGAGAAAAAGAAAAAGTCTATGTCCATGTTCCCTTTGGTGCATTGGTTGTGGTATAGATATCATGTACTATATAGCTAAAATCTGACTATAAGTGAATAGATGCCGTACACATCCTTCTGAGTCTGGGTTAGCTCACTCAGGATGAGTTTCTCTAGTTCCATCCATTTGCCTGCAAATTGCAGGATTTCATTGTTTCTAATAGCTGAGTAGCATTCCATTGTGTAGATGTACCACAGTTTTTTAATCCATTCATTGGTTGAGGGACTTCTGGGTTGTTTCCAGGTTCTAGCTATTACAAATAAGGCTGCTATGAACATAGATGAGGGAGCTTCCTTGTGATTTGGTGAGGAGTCATTTGGATGTATAACCAGAAGTGATATGGCTGAGTCCCGAGCACAGCTATTCCAAGTTTTCTAAGATATTGTCAAACTGACCTCCATGGTGGTTGCACAAGCCTGCACTCCCACCAGCAATGGAGGAGGGTTCCCCTTTCTCCACACCCTCACCAGCATGTGTTGTCATTTGAGCTTTTGATCTTAGCCATTCTGACAGGTGTGAGATGGAATCTCAGAGTCATCTTGAATTGCATTTCTCTGATGATTAAGGATGCTGAGCATTTCTTCAAGTGTCTCTCAGCCTTTGGGAATTCCTCCTTTGTGAATTCTCTGTTTAGCTCTTTCCCCCATTTTTTGATTGGATTATTTGGTTTCTTGGCATTTAATTTCTTGAGTTCTTTGTAAATTATGGATATTAGCCCTCTGTCAGATGTGGAGTTGGTGACGATTTTTCCCAATCTGTAGGCTGCTGTTTTGTTTGAATGACAGTGTCTTTTTCCTTACAGAAGCTTTTCATTTTCATGAGGTCCCATTTATTGATTGTTGGTCTCAGGTCCTGGTGTTGGTGTTCTGTTCAGGAAGTTGTCGCCTGTGCCAATGAGTTCAAGGGTTTTTCCGACTTTCTTGTCTAGCAGATTTAGTGTGTCCAGCCTTATGTTAAGGTCTTTGATCCACTTGGACTTAAGTTTTGTACAAGGTGATAAGTATGGGTCCAATTTCATTCTTTTACATGTGGACATCCAGTAGAACCAGCACCATTTGTTGAAGATGCTGTTCTTTCTCCATTGTGCAGTTTTGGCTTCTTTGTCAAAAATTAGGTGCCCATAAGTCACACAAACAATTTAAGGAGGGAAAGATTTACTTTGAATCGTTGTTTCAGCACTTTGTGGTAAAGAAGTCATGATAGGCAGTGCATGAGACACAAGTCACATGGCAGTAGCTGACCAGCTTTGGAGCATACGGCTAGACTGAAATAGATAAAAACCCAATAAAACCTGCAAAGAACTGTCCCACAGTGGCCAGTATATGCCAGTGAGGCTCCCTGACTCAAAGATTACACAACCTCCCAAACAGATCCAGTAGCTGAGGAGCAAGTGTTCAAACTTGAGAATGTGTGGGCATTTTAGGTTCAAGTCCTATTATAATCCTACTACAGTCCTACTTTTGCTTTTTGAACCTGAAGTTTACTGGAACTTCCAAGAGATCATCATCAAGGAGTTGGAGTTGTTCTTAAAGACTGTCTTCTTGGAAACTTCTGGTGTCAGTCTTCTGTGTAAGGATCTTAAAGATCAGTTTGAGTGAATGGTTGTGTGGTCTAAGATAAGGGACCATGAGTGTTGGTTTGCATGTGGAAATACAGTTTTCCCAGTTCTCTTAATTGAAGAGATTATTCTTTGCTTGTTATGTCTTCTTGGAGCTCTTGAGCACATCAGACAACTGCATGTGTCAGAGTTAAATTCTGGGCTCTGTCCTACTGGTTTTCGTCTGCTTCTGTCACTGCTGTACTGTTTCCTACACCTTTGTAATGTAATTTACTCCTTGGAAAAGTTTTATTAAAGTTCATTTCAACTAATCAGTTATTCTACTAATTAGATATTGCTGTTAGCCTCACATTAGGTAAGAATACTTGGGCTTTGAGATGTTGTCAATACAAAGTTACATGGCTCTAAGTGCTAGAGTCAGAATTCAACTCGAATTTTCTACTACCGGCTCCCATAGTTTGACTCTTTTTTTTATATATAAGTATTTTTTTTCAAGTTACATCTCAGTCACAAACCCTTCCCTATTCCCCCTTCCTGTCCCACCCTTCCACCCTCTTCCCCACCCCCAACAGCTTCTCTTTTCATTCCAACAAATGGTTCTTTCTCTTATAACAGTAAATTCTATACAAAACAGCAGAATTAAATATGCCACATTTATGAGAGTTAAATGGCCCAGTATACCTTCCCAATGTCCAGTTCATACATATTTGGCCCCTGACTTTAACCTTCTACCTTCTAACCATCTCCATGAGTTTAAAGTTCTATAACTGACATAGTTTGACTCTTAGGTTCTGGCTTTGTTGTGAATTGGCCCTGCCTGTTCCTTGGACCCTTGTTTTCTTCACACACAAATGGGAAATGATCCGATGTCTGCTTTGCAAGATTGCCACACTTGTGGATTCAGATTAAATATATGAGACTATTATGAATCAGAAGTGAAAGTGCTATACAAGCAAGGAAGTATATCCATACCTAATTTATCAATCTGTGTTACTAGCTGGAGGTGTCATTTGGAAAACTCTTCCTCGAGTATGGAAATTGAGAGTTTGGAACTAGACACATGCATGTGTCCTCTTAAGTTCAAATGATTCTAAGGGCAGTGAGATGGGTTATAACCCTGAGATCATCATAAGACCATGGAAAGGAGGTATGGGTTCAGAGGGACAAGGCAATGTGGGCCCTCAAGCCTCCAGAGACATCTACTCCAGGCACCAGAGAGCAAATGCCATGAGTGAGCTCTCACTGTAATTGCCTCTCTTCTTCCACCTCTGCTCTCCATGACACATTTAAGAGGATCCCAGTGGCGGCCTTCTCTCCTGCTACACATTGACAGTGGTTTTGTGTCCCCAGAAGACCTACCTAAGGATGCAATAGGCCTACTGGAAAGTAACCTTGATGAAGAAATGAGTAATTTCAACCTTTGAGAGTAACTATGGCTACTTAAATCTCAGCAACTAAGTGAAACTCCCTGTAACACCCATGGGGACAGCACTTACTAAAGAACACCCTGTTATTTCTTTCTTTCCTCTCCCTGACTTCCTCGCCTTCTCTTTAGAATGGTTCCTTGGGTTCTTTTCCTCTTGACTCAAATTTTCTGAACTATAAAAAGAGTGTCCAGAAAAATCCAAGTATTGACAATAGGTAAGAGATAGTGCTGAATTCTAATTATGTGATATCTTAAAGATATGATCTTGAACTTTGTTACTGTACTGTTTTTCACCTATAAAATGGCAATAACAGGACCATATAGATTAGACTAAAAATATGTGTATGAAATATGAGTCAGTGTAAAAAGTAAATAATCGAGAGTTGAAATAAAAACAGTTATTTATTGAGTTTCGGGGGAATTTCCTAAGATAAAAATATGTTTGTCTGAGTTTCCCAATTTCTCTTACCCAAAGGACACTTAATTTTTGCCCTTGGGGATTTTGTTTTAGAAATCATAGTAGTTTCATTTTCATTTAAATAAAGAGCCTTAATTCATGATTGCTGAGGAGCAAGAGACAAAAGATAGCCATGATAATATGACAGAGTGCTCATACGCAAGTCCATTTGCCCTGTTGGAATACTCCAAAGAGCTCCTGTTGTTCTTGAGCCCCAGCATCTAGAACACAAGTCTAGGTAGCACAGGCCTGGGAGATGCTCACCCCTGACAGATGGAGCTGGTCTGGTAGTCCCTTTGAAGCTTCTTTGCCTGGATTCTTATTGAACACTAGCCCCAGCTTTGCCTCAGTGCACCTGACCATGTTTGTATTAGATCAAGAGTGGCAAGGATCTTGATTAACTATACCCACATACTAAATATCCAACCAATATTTATAGCAGAGTTTATAAAAATCAGTTCTTGCTTCACTCATCTGAGAAAAATGGCAAACTCCTGAAAAAGATCCTCTTCAAAGAAAGTGAGTATAACTAGACATATTTTCCTTTTTCTCCAGTTTTTTAAAATGGTACCATGAAAAAGGGCAAGATAACTATATTGTAAAAAAGAAAACCACCCCCAACTTTGGTTGGCTGCCCTGTCACCAGAATGCACAAAATAGTACTGGAATTAAATGAGCTGCTGAATCAGGAGTTTCATTTGTTGTTGGTGATGGGGGAGGTGTAATCTGTGAAAGTATACAATTTAAAGAGGGCTTTATTTGGTCTCATGTACAGTCTGTTCTGAGAAATTGTGTAAGAGTAATTACTCCCCATATACATACATACATGTATGTATACACACACACTAGCACACATACATACAAACACACATATACAAAGATAGAAAAGGAATGATGAATATTTGTGGTGATAGACATGGCCAATTGTTACATTACATCATATACTAAATTGTCATTACATTACAGACATGTACTAAAATGTTACACTGTATCCCACAAGTATATACAATTGTGTGTCCATTAAAAAGAAAAATTCAAAAAACACAATAAGCAGAGAGATCCCCAAGGTTCTTAAAAGCAAAATAAAAATTAAACCAAAATATAATACTCTTAGAAGTCTGTTCAAAGCTGGATATATTTGTATATTTTCTTATTCTCCTATTGGAAGTTTATTCCAAAAAAAATGTAAACTTTCTTCTACCAATTTCTAGGCATGCGTTTCACAAAATGAAATGCTGTCTTAACTAAGGAATTACAGACTCTGAAAGCTTGCTTCAAGGTTGTCCTTTCATCCACTCAGAGAACACTTCTCCAATGGTGAGAGAATTTATTAATTCATTTATCGTGATTACTAAATCATGCTAGTGTAGGTGTACGTGACACCTATCATGGAGTAGTGAAACACCCAAGTAGTCACTGCATTGAAAGTTTGGTATTGATGGTTATTCATGTGTGTGTGTGTGTGTGTGTGTGTGTGTGTGTGTGTGTAAGAGAGATTATATAAGAATTGTTTCTTCCTAAAACACTGCACATCTGTAAGTTGATTATTTTTATATCACAGGTATTACTACATTCTCCTTTACAAAATTAACTTGTTCCTTTTTCCACGTTTACTATATTTCTTGAGACAGGTTCTCACTATGTATCCCTGCTTTGCCTGGAACTCACTAAGAAGGCCACGCTGGATTCAAACTCACAGAGATCCACCAGCCTCTGCCTCCCAACCACTGGGATTAAAGTTGTGTGCCAACATGCCCAGCTAGAATTCACTGTTTTAAAGAAAAAAATATTTATTCCCTTATTTGTTAAAGTTTTCATATATTTAAACAGTGTACTTTAATATCCATTAACTATTACCTCCTTCCATTTCCCCCTAGAGAATCTCCCCATTACTCTTCCAACTTCATGTCCTTCTTTATTCTTTGGTTATTGATAAACCCCAAGTTCAGTTAGTGCTGCACATATGCACATGGGTGTGTGGCTATGCACTTGGGCACAAGAAACCTATCAGTGGCCAATTCCCCATAGGAGAGTGACTCTTCCTCCCTCAGGAGCTATAAGCTCTTAAGAGCTCTTTTTCCAAGAGATTTAAGTAATATTTTCTTCTTAGACTGTTTTATTGCTATGGACATGAAATATATTTTCTAATTCAATGTGATATAAATGAATATATCTATTTCAACCTTCAATGAGATTGATAAATCTAAGAAGTTCTCGCACAGAATTTGTGGAAGAGTTTTTCCTTTCTCTTTTAATTTAAAATACTAATGTTAGTACATAGAAAATCATACCAATATTTACATTTATTTACAAGGTATTTGTTCTTTGGGCTCATGTGCACTACTCTGAGGATGATAAGTAAACAATGTCTATAGTATATATTAGTTTCTCAAAATACAAGTACTTTATTCATCTTTTAAAAACATTTAATCCATTGTCACTGCCCCTTTCATCTCAAGGTAGGGCAACTGGGACATAGGCTTAACCAATAATGCTACTGTTAGTGAATCCTAACTCGAGGAATATAAAAGTTATACCTCTATGATTTTGGAAACGAAATATTTACTTTGATCATTTTTCTCCATCAAGGTCAATCCCAGTATGATGTTGGCTGTCATGTGATCTTTTGCACCCAAAGCCAAGCAAACTAATCAAAAGATAATTAAGAGGGACCCAAAGGAGTTTCACCTTCATGGATAGGGGTCTCAATAGGCCTCTACCTACAGCAAGTAAGCTTCAGTATTTACAGAGCTAATAAGAGAGCTCTCAACTTCTCAAAAAAGAAAACATCAATCCCAGCATTTCTACCCATAGGCACAGCTGTCACTCATGATTGGTCATCAGTTCCGAATGATAACCGCCATCTACTGATCAGTACCTATGTACCTGGTTGGGTGCTGTGCACTGGCCTCCACTTCAGTCATAACTGTCTCTGTAAACATTTAATTTGAGGATTTTTATTGATTAAACCAAAATAAGTATCTTAGCCACTTAGGACTATTTAATGGACATTAGGAGCACTCTACACTCTGAATTCCTCAACCATATTTTTCAAGGAGCAGCATTCACTAACATTGATATAATCTTGGGGGCACAAGAGTCAAGTATACTCAGTTCCTTTGGAGTACTTCCTGTGAAAGCTGCAGAGGAAGATTTGTATATATAGTCCCACTCCAATAAAACATAGCAGAATTATAATTTATAGTATTTTCCAGTTTGGAGACATAAATATAATTAAAAAGAGTTTCAGAAATTATTATAAATAAACTATTTCACTTCTTTTGTTACCAGTGAAGATTTTTGTTTTGATTTCATTTTTTGTTATTTGAGACAAGTTCTCACTATGTAGTGTTAGCTGTCCTGGAACTCACAATTTATACCAAAGTAACCACACAGATTTACATGACTTTGCCTCCAGAGTGCTGGGATTGAAGGCATGAGCAACCATGTCTGGCTATATTTCTTTTTTATTGCTTTAATTCTTTGAAAATTTAGACCATATTCCCCCACCTTCACCAACTCCTCTCTGAGTCTTCTTGGCAATTTGAAAGGAAAGACTGGGGTCTTTCAACAGGACAATGAGGCATATCTTCTTTTTCAGGAATCACAGGAGAAAAAGACAGGTGGTATGAAACTAGTAATGCTGTGGTTTCACTTTGTCAACTATGTACTTTCTTGTCTCCTTTCTGATCTTAGGAACACCAAGGAGATGATCGCAAGGGGAAACAGCACCGAGATCAACCAGTTCATCTTCCTGGGATTTGCAGATTTACCCAGAATCAGAACACTGCTCTTTGTCTCCTTCCTGCTCATCTACATTACAACTCTGACCTGGAACCTGTCCCTCATTGTTCTAATACGAATGGATTCTCACCTCCACACCCCCATGTATTTCTTTCTCTGTAACCTGTCCATCATAGACCTTTGCTGTTACCTGCACTGTCCCAAAAATGCTCTCAGACTTTTTCCAGGAAAAGCAAACAATCAGCTTTGTGGGCTGCCTTGTTCAGAATTTCATCTTTTCCACCATGGGGATGACTGAGTCTTGTGTCATGACAGCCATGGCCTATGACAGGTATGCTGCCATCTGTAACCCTCTGCTCTACTCATCAGTCATGTCACCCACTCTTTGTATTCTGATGATGCTGGCATCCTATATGTCTGGGCTCACTGCTTCTTTATTTCAGTTGTTTGCTTTGCTTCGTCTCCACTTCTGTGGAAATAATGTCATCAAGCACTTCTTCTGTGACATGCCACAGTTATTACTCCTGTCCTGCACAGATACTTTCTTTGTACAAGTCCTGACTGCAATATTAACAATGTTCTTTGGATTTGTAAATGTGCTAATTATCATGATATCCTATGGCTGTATTGTCTTGTCCATCCTGAAGATCACTTCATCTAAGGGCAGGTCCAAGACCTTCAACACCTGTGCTTCTCACCTGACATCTGTTTCCCTCTTCTATACCTCCAGTATCTTTGTTTATTTGAGTTCAAGTTCTGGTGGCTCCTCCAGCTTTGACAGATTTGTGTCTGTCTTCTACACTATGATTATTCCCATGTTGAACCCTTTGATATACAGTCTGAGGAACAAGGAAATCAGAGATTCCATTAAAAGATTGCAGAGAAAGACAATCTGCATCTAGGCTCACAGAATCTGATATTTTCAACATATGTGTTCTGTCACAGCCACTGTTGACCACAATAATATGTACATGTCTGTAACACTACAATATTCATGGACTTTTGTAGAAAGAAGTTTTACTTTGAAATTTATTTTTCCTGTGCTCAGGCGTTGGAGAAACATCAAGTTTCGAAACTTTTGAACAAGATTGGGCTGGAGAGATGGTTCAGAGGTTAAGAGCACTGGCTGCTCTTCCAGATACCCTGAGATCAATTCCTAGTAACCACATGGTGGCTCATAACCAAAGAGATCTGCTGCCCTTTTCTAGCCTGCAGACATATATGCAGGCTGAATGCTGTATACATAATAAATAAATAAATAATTTTGTTTTAAAAAAAGAAACTTTTGAACAAGATCAAAGACTGCTAAGTCACAGGATTGTACCCACAGAGAAGATTCCCTACCCCAGGGTCTAAAATTCTTGTTACTACTATAATGACATGATCTTTGTATTTATACCAGTGCTAGTTATCATGATATCCTAAGGCTACATCACTTTGTCCATCCCAAAGATCTAAAGGCAGGTCCAAGCGCTTCTTGCCTGACAGCTGTTCCCCTACTCTACACCTCCATTACTATTGTCTATTTGAGTTCACGGTCACAACCATTGACTGTTTCTGAATATATGAGGATGATCTGCTAGGAATTCCTGATTGGAAGAAATGGAATTATAAAATGGCTTGATTGCATCTTCTAAAAAGCCTCTGAAATGATTGACTTCTTTCTAAGGAAATTGCTGCTAAGAATTAGTAAGTTTGGGGTCATCCACTTATATCCATCAACCATAGCCTAAGAGAACAGGTAGTGGTTTGAATTGTGAAGACTAATGGCAAGAAGGTACCATTTAATTAGTATTCTGGTGGCTTGTTTCTGGCATCTAGAACAGTCATGGCCAACAATCATATCTGTAAGGGGAGTTAGATTAATATAAATTAGGTTTAGTGAGTATCTAGGGACTTTTGATACAGTCTCTTAATATGGGGCATGAAGATCATCTTGGCTGTGGGCAACTGACATAGCAGCATATGGACTAAAAACAAGGTTTTTGGCCTGTCATTGTTTTCAAATGCTAATAGCCTTATGAAGTGGGTGGAGACCAGATTAGGCTGAAGCCAGGTGAAACAAGGAGAGACCCTATTTAAGGAAGAAGTGTGTGGAGCCAGAGAGTTTCCATGCTAGAGAGTTCCCATGATCGAGACAAGATGCAAGACAGCTTGTCTCATCTGATAGAGAAAATGCTAGTGGACTGCAAAGACGTTCTCAAACACAGCTGAAAAATTACAGCCAGCTCTCCCTGAGGCAGAAAGAAGTTGGTAAGCAGAGAAGGCCTCAGCAAAGCAGTATGGACAGCTGAGACCTTCCAGAGAGAAGAAAGCCTAAAACCCCATTTAAAGTGAAGCTCCCATAAACAATTTACCCTAGAGGACCTACATTTGAGATATTCCTAAAGAAAGACTGTTGACTAAGTGCCTTACAGGACCTACTCCTGAGGCGTTCCTAACGACTGAGGACCTGCCCCAGAGAGAGGTGTTCCTGACAACTGAGGACCTTCCCCAGACAGAGACTGTGTTCCTGACAACTGAGGACCTGCCCCAGAGACTGTATCCTTCTAAAAAGTTAGGATTAGTGTTTAGATAATAATTGTTCTGGGTATTAACAGGTTTAGTTGTTAGGTAACTGGGGTTATAGTCATTCTTAGGGTTAGTGGTTAGGTAATTGTTTATTTGTGTTATGAGTACATATACTTATTAATAAATATATATTGGATAATTAAAAGATTTGTCTTCACTTATCTGAGCAACTTGAAGGACCCTGACATTTCTTACTGTCCTACACTAATCCCAGACAGTTTGACTGGGATTGACATAACCAATTGGATCAAACCCTCAAATGTATTTTGTTTATTTCTGGCGTTTGGTCAAGTCTACTCTCAGAACACTAATGGCACTAATAGTCACCAAATAATAAATATTATAGAGATTAGCTGCACCTGACACACTAGCACATTCCTGTGTATGCTCAATATTCTCCATCCTAATGTTCTATGTTTCTGAGGCTGGTGCAATGGTTGTAGTAGAATAACCAAAACCAGACAGATGAGGTGGTTCAGTGGGTAAAGGCACTTGTCAACAAATGTGACTACTTGAGATCTATCCCAGGGTGCTACAAAGTGAAAGGAGATAACAAACACTGAAAATTAACATCTGGGCTACAGTCACATGCCATGATGCCCCAACATGAGTGAGGTTGCCCACAGTTTTCAATTAGAAAAAATTGGACAAATGTAGGGCTCAACTCTTTTGTGATCAACCACACAAAAGAGTAATCATTTGTGCTTTACTAACCTGTGTTCCTAAAACTGATTTGAATCCCCCTGATGTAAAACTGAGCAGGGGGAACATCCTGCTTGCACTTTTGGTGCTCTATACACACTTGTGTATGATCTAAGCACAAACTTCCTGAGCTCCTGGTATTTCATTTTTGCAGACATAAACCAATTGTTAATACCAGAGCTTCACTGTTTTCCTTCCAACCTCACTTTCTCATGATTCCCAATCCCCTTTTAATGCTGTCAGGGCCCATGCACAGGACTGCTCACTGGCCCCTCTTCCCACAAGCACAGGAATAGCCACAGCAGCCACATGGCAATCATGGCTTGGAACCTTTACAAACTGAGTGTAGAAGCATCTCTCTTCAGAGCTGCCAGGCCAGATGGCTTGCTGGCATTGTATAATTGGAAGACAGGCAGACCACAGACTTTTATGGACCACATTCTGGAAGCAAAAAAAAGCAGCCAAGCAGAAGTAGAACTATGATGTTCAGTGTCTGCCTGAACATAGGAAAATCAGCATGCACCAAGCATGGTTTGGTATTATTATATAGCAGAGTTGTGTTTGTTCTAATAAAACTTTTGTCTTACAAATAAGCAATCTGGATGCTTTTTAATCTTATAAAATCTTTCAGAAGAAAACTTGACCCATATGATTCAGAAAAGGGGGAAGTCATACACTGACTATCATTTCATTTCTGATAACTGTGGACTGAGAAAATGGCTTGCAGTGGACATTTGATCCCTAACCTTGATCCTCAGCCTGCAGTGCAATTATCAGTGAGACTTTATCTGGGTTGAGGTGCTGCTGCTGGGAGGTACATTGTTAGCCTAACCAAGAAGATTTGGTTTAGGTTAACAAGAATAGTTGGCTAGAAGGTGAACTACAGAAGCCAAAAGAGCAAGTTTAAAACACTTAAAAAAATTCCCAGAACTATGGACTTTGATGGAGTAGGTTTTTATTTTCATTTTGGGAGATGGTACTGTCTATGTGCTGAGTTTTATGGCCTTAATAGTCCTTCTATCATGGAGTCATTTGTGCTAAGTCAGGAATCCTACTAAGGACTGGAGCCCTGTTACTCTGGCTCAGGATGTGAGAAGTTTACTCTATGTGCTCCCCTCCCATTGCCACCAGTGCTCTCATCACAGCCCTAAAGTAATGAACCTGTCCAGTCCTGCACTGCCACCCCCAGATTGGTGGCTAAATAACCTTTCTATCCTTGTACGTTAAATGCCTCAGGAATCTCTCTGTATCAATGGACAGCTGACTAATATGGCCTGTTGACTTAAATGTAAGTTTGACTGTACTCTATTGTCCATAAGGTGATTTTCCTTCAGCATTCTGGCACTGGAATACTGTTTGGCTCATCAAATGAGCTTAATCCACATTTGCTGAATAAGTGAGTTAATCTTAGTATTTCAGCACATGTTACTGATTTGACTCATAATGTTAAAATTGATTGCCCTGCTATTGTGCTCAGAAAATTTCCAAGCCTACCAAGGGGGCAAGAAAGAAAGAAAGAAAGAAAGAAAGAAAGACTCACCCCAGACTAAACCAAACCAATCCAAACTAAAAAGTTAAAATGAATGGCAGATGTGGCTGCTGTTTCACATGTGCATCAGCAGGTGGCAAAGAAGAGAGAGTCTGTGTCTGCATTCAGTCTTCTGGCCTATAAACATATGAATGATTAGTAGCCTAATATTCTGTGAAAAAAGCAAGCCAGAGACCAACACCAGTTCAGAGCCAGTGGGCTTAGACAGGGAGCTAGCTTGTGACAACCACCAGTCCAGCACCAGAGAAGCCCAGATGGGCTCCAAGGACAGGATAGGAAGCAAGTCAGAGACTAGAAGAACCCTGCCTGGCTCTACAGATCCCAGCCAGATGGCCATTCAGGAGAGCTGAGCAAGGAGTGAGCCCAAAACAACCACCAGACTGATACTATGGGGCCTGGACAGGGAGCTAGCCTGAGATGACCAGTCTTGTGCCATGAAGGTGGGGGGTGGGTCAGGCGATGCTGGAGATAACCCCTGACAGGGGACATAATGTGCAGTGCACAAGTGGGGAATAGCACTCCTGAGATATCTCTTGAAACAAGTCCAAACACTCAGAGACCCCCAGGCACCACTAAGAGGAGTAAGTAAGTGGTGTAGTGTGGTAATTTATTAAAACCAATTGTGAGAATGTTTTTGTTCAATCCCAGGTGGGCTGCTTAAGACACAGGTATAAAGTATTAGTGATCTTGCGAGCTAACAGGGGCGTGGCTTAACCAGCTGAGCAAGTTTAACTCTGAGGGCTTGGGATAGAGGAATAAAAATCCAGGGCCCAAGGAGAAAGGAGGCTCTACAAAGGAGGGGAAAAAATCCAGGGCCCCAAGGAGAAGGGGGCCACAAAGAGAAAAGAGAGAAGGAGCTCCACAAAGAAGTAAAAGAGAATGGACTTTACAAAGAAGTAAGAGTAAAGAGGCTCTACAAAGAAGTAAGAGAAAAGGCTCTACAAAGAAGAGAAAGGGCTACAAGGTAGAAAACGGTTGATGCTCTCCCAGTTGGCTGGTGCCCCCCTCACCCAACTGCTGCCTGTTCTTCCTGCTGCTGTCTCTTGGTTTGCTGGTCTCCTGGCTTGCTGGACTTCTACTGAGACTGGTATTGCCCCCAAAGAATCCAATGACCCTAATCAGCAGGAAGTAGCTGAAAGAGACCTACATCCCTTCTCTCTCTAACCTTCTTTCTCTCCCACCTAGGATTGCCGGGTTGAAGGGAACAAGGGGTGGAGGGGAGGTAGAGGTATTAAGCACAATAAATTAAGTACAGTAAAATAAAGCTGAATGTATATATATATATTGGATAATTAAAAACTTTGTCTATAGTGGAGAAATGGAAGAAAAGATAAACTGAAGAATGTGGGCACAATGAAGAGAGGCAGAACTGGAGACTTGAGGGTAGTGAGGAACAACCTAATGTCAGTAGCTGCTGATGCCATGTAGGCCCATGGTGGTGGGGTCCTGGTCTCTGATGGTACCAGGGGCCATATCTGGGTCCATGGCCCTGTACCAGCAGGGGTCCATTACCACCAAAAGCCAAGTGGACATCTTTGGTCTGGTTTGCCATCCAGGGACATGTTGATGTCTGAGGGCTGTGCAGAACTGGCTCACCCTCACCTGCGCATCATGGGAAAACTGGCCCTAGAGACATTAGAGATGAAGAGCTGACAGTGCCTCTAGCCTGCTGCAGTACTTGGGAGAGAAGGCCCTGCACATTTTGGGAGTTGAGAGTGAGCTCCCCCATGGATGTGAACTTGGGAGAGCTGTCCCTGCCATGTGTCTCACTTTGGTGGCATGGATGAGTAAGGGATACCTTCCTATCCCTCACCCTTTATTAGCCGTAGCAGGTGGGAGACCTGGCCCTGTGGTCATGAGAGCAGGAGAGTTGGCCCTATCATTCACCAGCTGCAGTACTCAAGATAGCAAGCCCTGGATCTCCCCTGGGCAGCACAGTACAGCTGGCCCTTGATGTTGGGGTTGTAGATGAGCTGACTCTGAGGGTGTGAGGGTAGGAAAGCCAGTCCTGTCTTTTGTCAGCTTTGTGGTGGTGGTGGTGAGGGAGAGACCCCTCCCATCCCTTTTGCTCTCATTACCACTGGTGGACAGATCTGGCCCTGATGGGATCACAAGAGCAGGAGAGTTGCCCCTCTCCTTCACATGCTGGAGCACTCAGGAGAGCAAGTCCTACACCTTGTTTGGGCAACACAGTAGAGCTAGCCCTGGATGTGGGGGTTGCAGGTGAACCAGTCCAGAGGGAGTGAGCCCAGCAGAACTGATCCTGACTCTTGTCCTCTGAGTGCTGGCATTGAAAAAGGGGAGATCCCCTCCACTCTCATATTCCCTCACCACAGGTAACAGGCAGGAGACTTGACTCTGATGGGGTCATGAGGACAGGAGAGCTAGTCCAGTCCTTTACCTGCTGCAGCACTTGAGAGAGCAGGCCCTGAATCTTATCTGGGAAGTACAGTAGAGCTGGCCCTGGATATGGGGGTTGCAGGCCCAAAACCAGGGCTTTGAATTGGCAAATTCCAACTTCTACCCCATGGATGAACTGCTGGAGTGCATGAAGAGGCCAGTTCTACAGACCCAAAACTCAGGATCTCCATGACACAGGGCAACAACGGTATATCTGAGAGGAGTCCCAGTGATGTTATAGTATTGACAAAGTATCAGAAGCTAGAGATCTCATACAAGATCCAAGAAGTCATTATAATGAATATTTGTAAGCAAAATTGTGGACAAAAGGAATATTGTGGGACATACTGAGACACACTACAGCTTCCACAATGAGTTTTTTTTTTCTTTAAGTTGGGAGAGTTTTCAAGGGTGGAGGGCAGGTTTGAGGGGGAGGTGGGATAGGAGTGGGATCAGGGTGCATGATGTGAAATTCACACACACACACAAACCCAATAAAAAGTAAAAGAAAAAAATGAATGAACTTACAGAGGAAGAAAGTTTTTGATGGGGATCTCAGGTAAATATGATTATCATGACTAATTAACATATTCTATTGGGACAACATAAGTTCAATTTTTGTTTTAAAAAGGGTCAGCTTATAAAATTGCCACAATGAAATTCATTATTCTGTATGCTTCTTTTAAAGAGCTAATGAAAGAATTTCTTTTTAAAAGTGAAATTCATAAACCTTGTTTCTTCAGGTCAGTTGAAGTGTGTAAGTATATGTGTTTAGTTTTGTTGTGTGTTTGATACAGTATTCTCCAGATTTTTTATCTCCTCTAACAGACTGCAGTTTAAATCTTTTAAAGCTTTAATTATAACTTTGGAGTGAGAACAAATTTTATTCTTTTATAATTTAAATGTTCATGCATAAATGTATACTTATCATCCAGGAATAACACATCACTGTGGAAATGCTAAGATAGAAGTGTAAGCTAGTTAATTTTGTGAAAGAAGTATTAAATAGAAAATTATGGTGAGTGGTCACTCCAGCAGCATATATAATAAAATTGAAACGATACAGAGAAGATAAAATCAAATTTAAACAGTATCTGCCCACAAATTCAGCCCTACAGAAGATATTAGAAGGAAAATTCCAACCCAGAGAAGATAATTACATGCAAGAAAATAGAGGAAGCAAAAAACTCCACTGAAACTAAACCAAAAGAAACACACAACCACTCCCTACACCAAAATAATAGGAAATAACAACCTTTGGTCATTAATATCCATCAACATCAATGGACTCAACTCCCCAATAAAAAGACACAGGTTTACAGAATGGATCCGTAAACAAGATACATCATTTTGCTGCATACAAGAAATGCATCTCACCAACAAAGATAGACACTACCTCAGAGTAAAGGGATGGGAAAAGGTTTTCCAAGCAAATGGAACCAGGAAGCAAGCTGGAATAGCCATCTTAATATCAAATAAAATAGACTTTCAACTGAAGCTAATCAAAAAAGATATAGAAGGGCATTACATACTCATTAAAGGAAATCTTCATCAAGATTACATCTCAATATTGAATATCTATGCCCTAAATACAAGGGCACCCACATTTGTAAAAGAAACTCTTCTAAAGCTTAAACCACACATTGATCCCCACACATTACTAGTGGGAGACTTCAACACCCCACTCACAACAATGGACAGGTCATCGAGACAGAAACCAAACAGAGAAAAAATGAGTCTAACAGAGGTCATGAACCAAATGGACCTAACAAATATCTACAGAACGTTTCACCCAAACACAAAAGAATACACCTTCTTCTCAGCACTGCATGGAAAGTTCTCCAAAATCGACCATATAGTTGGACACAAAGCAAGCCTCAATAGATATAAGAAAATTGAAATAACCCATTGCATCTTATCAGACCACCATGGAATAAAGCTGGACTTCAACACAACAGAAATAACAGAAAGCCTACACACTCATGGAAACTGAACAACTCTTTACTGGATGACTACTGGGAAGAAATAAAGAAGGAAATTAAAGACTTCTTAAAATTCAATGAAAATGAAGGCACAACATACCCAAACCTATGGGACACAATGAAAGCTGTGCTACGAGGAAAGTTCATAGCACTAAGTGCCTTCAAAAAGAAAATAGTGACATCTCATATTAGCAAATTGACATCTGAACTGGAAGAACTGGGGGAAAAGAGGCAAACACTCCCAAGAGGAGCAGAAGGCAGGAAATCATCAAACTTAGGGCTGAAATCAACAACTTAGGAACAAAAAGAACAATAAAAAGAATGAAACCAAGCATTGGTTCTTTGAAAAAATCAACAAAATAGACAAATCCTTTGCCAAATTAACTAAAAGGCAGAGGGAAAAAAACCGAAATCAACAAAATCAGAAATGAAAAGAGAGAAATAGCAACAGACATTGAGAAAATCCAGAGAATCTTTAGGTCCTACTTTAAAAACCTATACTCCACCAAATTTGAAAACCTAAGTGAAATGGACAATTTTATTGATATATTCCACCTAATAAACTTCAATCAAGATCAGGTTAACAGATTGAACAGCTCTATAACCCCTAAGGGAATAGAAGCAATCATTAAAAATCTCTCTCCCAACCAAAAAAAGCCTAGGGCCAGATGGTTTTAGCACAGAATTCTACCAGACCTTCAAAGAAGAGCTAAAACCAACACTCTTCAAACTCTTCCACAAAATAGGGTCAGAAGGAACACTGCCAAACTCATTCTATGAGGCCACAGTCACCCTGATTCCTAAACCACACAAAGACCTAACAAAGAAAGAGAACTTCAGACCAATCTCCCTCATGAACATAGATGCAAAAATACTTAATAAAGTACTGGCAAACTGAATCCAAGAACACATCAAAAGTATCATACACCATGATCAAGTAGGCTTCGTCCCAGGAATGCAGAGATGGTTCAACATATGAAAATCCATCAATGTAATTTGCCATATAAACAAGTTGAAAGAAAAAAACTCACATGATCATCTCACTAGATGCTGAAAAAGCATTTGAAAAAATCCAACACCCCTTCATTCTAAAAGTCCTGGAGAGAACGGGCATGCAAGGACCATACCCAGAAATAATAAAGGTGATATACAGCAAACCAGTAGCCAACATCAAATTAAACGGAGAGGAACTTGAAGAATTTCCTCTAAACTCAGGGACTAGAAAAAAATGTCCACTTTCACCATATCTCTTCAACTTAGTACTTGAAGTTCTTACTAGAGCAATAAGACAGGTAAAGAAGATCAAGTGGATACAAATTGGAAACAAAAAAGACAAATTATCCCTATTTGCAGATGATATGATAGTATACATAAGCAACCCAAAAAATTCCACCAGAGAACTCTTACAGCTGACCAACACCTTCAACAAGGTGGCTGGATACAAAATTAATTTTAAAAAATCAAAAGCCCTTCTTGGGCTGAGAAAGAAACAACACCCTTCACAATAGCTACAAACAATATGAAATACCTGGGGGTAACTCTAACCAAGCGAGAGAAAGACCTTTACAACAAGAACTTCAAGTCCTTGAAGAAAGAAAGTGAAGAGGCCATCAGAAGATGAAAAGATCTCCCATGCTCATGTATAGGTAGAATCAGAATAATAAAAATGGCCATCTTACCAAAAGCAATATACAGATTCAGTGAAATTTCTATAAAAAATACCACCACAATTCTTTATAGACCCGGAAAAAGCAATTCCCAACTTCATATGGAATAACAAAAAAAAAAAAAAAAAAAACAGAATAGCTAAATCAATCCTGTACAATAAAAAAAAAATCTGGAAGTATCACCATCCCAGATTTCAAGCTGTACTACAGAGCAATAGTAACAAAAAACAGCATGGTACTGGTATAGAAACAGACCAGTGGATCAATGGAATCGAATCAAAGACCCAGAAATGAACCCACACACCTATGGTCACTTAATTTTTGACAAAGAAGCCAAATTCCTACAATTGAAAAAGGACAGCATCTTCAACATATGGTGCTGGGCCAACTGGATGTCAACATGTAAAAGAATGAAATTACAGCCATACTTACCACTTTGTACAAAACGTAAGTCCAAGTGGATCAAAGACCTTAACATAAGGCTGGACACACTAAATTTACTACAAGAACCAGTGGGGAAAACCCTTGAACTCATTGGCACAGGTGGCAACTTCCTGAACAGAACACCAACAACTCAGGATCTAAGACCAACAATCAATAAATGGAACCCCATGAAACTGAAAAGCTTCTGTAAGGCAAAAGACACTGTCATTCAAACAAAATGGTAGCCTACAGATTGGGAAAAAATCTTCACCAACACCACATCTGAGAGAGGGCTAACATCCATAATTTACAAAGAACTTAAGAAATTAAATGCCAAGAAACCAAATAATCCAATCAAAAAATGGGGAAGAGAGCTAAACAGAGAATTAACAAAGGAGGAATCCCTAATGGCTGAGAGACACTTGAAGAAATGCTCAGCATTCTTAATCATCAGAGAAATGCAACTCAAGATGACTCTGAGATTCCCTCTCACAATTGTCAGAATTGCTAATATCAAAAACTCAAATGACAGCACATGCTGGTGAGATTGTGGAGAAAGGGTAACTCTCCTCCACTGCTGGTGGGAGTTTAGACTTATGCAACCACTATGAAGGTCAGTCTGGCAATATCTTAGAAAACTTGGAATAGCTCTGCCTTGGGTTCCAGCCATATCACTTCTGGGTATACATCCAAATGATTCCTCACCAAATCACAAGGAAGTTTCCTCATCTATGTTCATAGCAGCCTTATTTGTAATAGAAACTGGAAACAACCCAGGTGTCCCTCAACCGAAGAATGGATTAAAAAACTGTAGTACATCTACACAATGGAATACTACTCAGCTATTAGAAACAACGAAATCATGCAATTTGCAGCCAAATGGATGGAACTAGAGAAGCTCATCCTAAGTGAGCTAACCCAAACTCAGAAGGATGCACTTGGCATCTATTCACTTATAGTTGGATTTTAGCCATGTAGTACAGGATAACTATACTACAATCAATGCTCCAAAGGGAACATGAACATGGACTTTTTTCCCTGTCAATGAGACACTTTGCCCTAGTGGTGCTGCCTTGTAGGCCCCAGTGTATGAGGAGGCTTTTGGCCCCCATATGACAGCTGAACTGGGGTGGGGAACTGTTTGTAGGGACACTTCACTCCAGAGGAGTGTGATGGAAGGGATACGGGGTAGAGGGTGAGAGGACAGGACTGGGAGGGGTGGAAAGAGTACACTGTGATGGAGATGTAATCTGAAGTAATAAATATATATTAAATGAATAAATAAAATTCCTCTCTGTAAATATAAAAAAGAAAATTATGGTGAAATAAATGTGACTAGACATGTGTAGACAAACAACTTCTATTTCAAGAGTATAAAAAAGAATATTAACCAATTTTTAAATTTAATTATTAGCAATAAAATATGTCAAAATAATTTAAAAGTTACATTATCTGAATTCTTTGGAAATTCTACTTGAGAAATCATATGTTGGTCATTTATTTATGCTGAAAAAATGAAATGACTTTAAAAGTTTATCTCTTTGCACAAAACTTAAGTCCGAGTGGATCAAAGACCTTAACATAAGGCCCAACACACTAAATCTAATAGGAGAGAAAGTGGGGAAAAGCCTCAAACTCATTGGCACAGGTGACAACTTCCTGAACAGAACACTAACAGCTCAAGCTCTAAGACCAACAATCAATAAATGGGACCTCATGAAAATGAAAAGCTTCTGTAAGGTAAAAGACACTGTGATTAGAACAAAATGGCAGCCTACAGATTGGGAAAAGATCTTCACCAACTCCCCATCTGACAGAGGGCTAATATCCAAAATATATAAAGAATTTAAGAAATTAAACACCAAGAAACCAAATAATCCAAACAATGGGGTACAGAGCTAAACCTAGAATTCACAAAAGAGGAGTCTTTAATGTCCATGAGACACTTGAAGAAATGCTCAAAATCCTTAATCATCAGAGAAATGCAACTCAAGATGACTCTGAGAATCCATCTCACACCTGTCAGAATGGCTAAGATCAAAAACTCAAATGACAGCATATTCAGGCAAGGTTGTGGAGAAAGAGGAACACTCCTCCAGTGCTGGTGGGAGTGCAAACTTGTACAACCACTATGGAAATAAGTCTGGCAGTATCTTAGGAAATTTGGAATACTTATACCTCAAAACCCAGCCATACCACTCCTGGGCATATATCCAAAAGATTCTCCACTAAACAACAAGGATATCTCCTCAACTATGTTCATAGTAGCTTTATTTGTAATAGCTAGAAACTGGAAATAACTCAGATGTCTTTTAACCGAAGAATGGATAAAAAAAAAAAAACTTTTTTTAAATTTACACAATGGAATGCTATTCAGCTATCAGAAACAAGGAAATCATGCAATTTGCAACCAAATGGATGGAACTAGAAAAGTTCATCCTCAGTGAGCTAACTCAGACCCGGAAAGATACACGTGGCATGTATTCACTTATAACTGGATTTTAACCATAGTACAGGATAACTGTCCTACAACCAACAGCCCAAAGGAACAGGAAAACAGACTTTGTTACTTGTTAGTGGGATACTTCACCCTAGTGGAACTGCCATGCAGGTCCCTGGTGCAAAAGGAAGCCCTTAGCCCTCATGTGACTGATGAATTTGGGGGAGTGATATATGGGGGCATCCCACACTGGAGGAATAGGATATGGGGGAGAGGAGGTGGAGGGTGGAAGGGTGGGACTTGGATGGGTGAAGGGAGGGGGCTGTGATGGAGATGTAACTTGAATGAATAAATAAATGTTTTTTAAAAAAGGAAAATACTGTTAGTTTTATGCTAAACATTTGGGTTGAATCTACACTGGTTTCTTACCCCTTTCTAAAACTCAAAAATGATACATACATACACACACATGTGTATATATATATATATATATATATATATATATATTTATATCAGATAAAAGAGCATGTAATCATGTCACATGACTTGAGTTCAAAACTCCAGGACCCACATGTTAGAAGCAAGGAATCAATTCCTGTGGGCTCTCTTCTGGCCTTCACATAGGGTCCATGGTATGTGTCCCCCTACCCTTCACTGAATAAAAACATGTAAAATTTTTATGGTTTGAATACGAAATGCTGAAACTGCAATTTAATATCAATTGTATTTATTAATAAATATAAACTGTAAGATTAGGCCAGCAGAGCAGCTGGCAGCATAGAAGAACACTGGGCATCCTGGCTGGATATCAGCCAGAGGCCTGGCCTGCCTCAACCTGTGGCCTGATTTTTCATGGGGAAAAAGCCCTGGACCAAGGGTGGCCTACACCATCTGTAACCTAAACTCTGTTAACTAACATAAGTTGTTATATTAGGCTGATACTATTACCGGCATCTTGGTGGGAGATTCACCAGAGTTCAACGGGAGTCTGGGAGTCTGATGGCTCTGAATTGCTTGGACTGATGGCCTATAAGCTGCTGGGTCCTTTCCCCAATAATTAAATACACCAAGGCCTTTTAATGTTTCAATGCTTAACCCTTAGCTGGGCAGACTCTCAATTAGCTACTCTAAGTTAACCGGGATCACCTAATCCCAAACCGTCATGTGCCTTCCAGCATTCTCAAACATGTCTATCTGCTTCCATGTCTCCTGGTAGAATGAGCTAATCCTCTGTGTAAAATGCAGGGTTCCTGTTTTAACCTCAGGAAGTCCCACTTTCCTATACTCTTTCTGCCCAGCTAATTGGCTATTAGCGACTTTTATTAACCAACCAAGGGAATGCCTCAGAAGAGCTGGTAACCAGATCACAGCATTGAAATCAGCCTATCAGAAGCAATGTTATTAGACCTTCCCCAACAAAATGCCCCCTAAAGGGTTCATGCAATTAAACTCTTGTTTCCCAACAGATGGTGCTGTTTTAAGAGGGTGGGAGGATGGGGTGGAGGAAGGGGGTGGTAATGGAGACATAACTTGAAGTAATAAATAAATGTAAAAAAAAAAAAAAAGAGGGTCTGAAGCCTTCAGAAGGGGAGCTAGCTGGGGGAAGTGGATCACTGCAGCCCAGTTCTCCTTCCCTCCCAGGTAATCTCCCACTGTTCTGTATCAGAGTGGCTTGCCATCATGCTGTCTCCACCATAATGGGTTATTCCCTTAAATTGTGAGCCAAAATAAATTCTTCCTGTAGCAAATGATTTCTGTTGGATATTCTGTCAGCTACAAAACATGTAGTTAGCACAGGTGGGTAGGAAAAGTCAGAGAGAAGTAAATTGATTCTCATTGAACCACCCTAGAAATTAAGGTGGTAGGAACCTGCACAGACTGGGCAGGGCTGAGAACAGTCCCTTCAGCTGAAGATGTAATGCAAAACAACCAAGTTTCTTGGGAGTCCTTCCCTCCATCTTGTGTTCAGATGGCATTTCCCACTATCATCACTCCAGCAAATGAGAGAGGTTTATAATCAAGGGAATTAAACCAGGTTCTGTGGGCTCAGGACCATGAGGTCTCTCTATCTATCTATCTATCTATCTATCTATCTATCTATCTATCTTACACACATAGCACACACAGAGACATATTATATATATACAAACACACACCACACACACACATATATGTATATGTATATATGAAAACTAAAACAGAAGGGTCAGAAGGGTAAGATCAAGTACCATGCAGTACTGGAGCACGTTGTTTACACATTCATTCTACTCTGTTCCATTAGCTCTTGGAATACTGCTTCCAATGAATGAAGAGCCTCAAGCTTCCGTCTTTAAAAGATAGACTTTATTTTTAAAAGCAAGTCTAGATCTATATCAAAGTTGAGCGGGAAGTAAAAATATTCCTCACACTCCGCCCCACACTTACACATATGAAGCTTTCCTCATTATGGACACTCCATTACATTGTTGTTGTTGTTGCAATTCCTGTGAGATAAACCCTCACAGGAATGTTATCACCCAGTGCACAGCTAGTTTTCATTTATTCTCGGCTTGTTGTTCATTGTGGGGTTTGATAAGTGTTTAGTAACTGACAGCCAAATTACAGTATCTTATAGTCCTAAGTATTTCTCTGTGCTCTGTCCATCTCTCCCCAGTGTATAAATGACTACTGGAAAACAATGGTATTTTAAATGCCTTCATAATTTTGTTGTTTTCTGGAGTATCATACAGTTAATAGTTAAGATTTATTTTTTAACTTAGCAATATCCATCTAAGATTCTTCTGTATCTAATGTTTTACTTTGATACTATGGTTATTAGTTCCTTTTTATTTTTATTTCTTTGACATGATTTTCATTACATGGCTCAGAATGACTGACACCTGATTATGTAGACCAGAATGCCCTTGAATTTACAGCAATCCTCTTGGCTCAGCCTCCCAAAATTGTATTACACATTTGAGACAGCATGGCTGGCTTATTTTCTTTTTCTAATTGAAACGTTCTAATGAATATTTAATGTGGTAACAATCTGTCCACAGTGTGGAATACTCTTACTATAGATTAGAAAGTTTTCATCTTTAGAAGTTTGTGTAAGATATTTTCAGCAATATAATGTGCAATTCCCAGATCTTCTAGCACAGCTTATTGCAGTAGGGATGCCTAAAGTGTTATTAATATAATTTATATTTTTATTTGTGTTGTCATGGCATGCATGTGGGCCCCAGGGGTTGAGCTCAGATCATCAGCCTTGTGGAGAAGAGCCTTTACCTGCTGAGCTCTCTCACGGGCATGAGTATTAACTAATTTTTATTTTATACAAATTAAAGGTCACAGCATGTGTACAGGTATATGGTAGTGGAACCAGAGTTACTTTCTCATTATAAGTATTGAAATGACTGGATTTTTAGAATTGTATATAATTGATTTTTATTACATTGATAGTTAAGTTACAAAAGCATGTAATTGTTGTCTAGCTTTCATAATCATCTTCTGAGGAGTCAGGGGAAGGGAGAGATTTATTTTTTTGTTCTCAGGCATCACTGTTTGAATGGGATTGCTTTTAACTAAAGGTTCAGATGTATACCCCAATTGTTTTAAACCAATCAGTTAATATTCTCCAATGACCTCTTTTGTTTGAATTTGTGAGCTCTGTGTGTGTGTGTGTGTGTATGTGTGTGTGTGTGTGTGTGTGTATCTACTTATCTATTGAAATACACCTCTATAGTTTTCCCATCTTGGCTATGATTCTTTAGTGAACATGGGGTCAACTATCTTTTGAAGGTGTTGGTTTCACTTCCCCTGTGCATATACACACTGGATTATTTGATAATTCTATGTTAGTTTTTGGAGGAGCCTCCATAGTGTTTCCACAATGAGTCACCAACCTACAGTTCCCCAATGGCTTAAGAGGAGTATCTTTTCTCCACACACTTGCCCACACTTATGGTCTCTTGTTTTGTTTGATCACAACTATTCAAAGAGATATAAGGTCATAGCACAGTCTGTTTTCATTTTATCCAAACTAAAGACGCTTGTGAACTTCTCATAAACCTGTTGGTCATTGTACAATTATGTTAGACGAATGTCTAATCTGATAACAACCTTTGTTCATTTTTAATTGGGTTATATGTTTTCTTGCTGTTGAGCTTCATAGGATCTTTTTATGAATTGGCTATTAATGAATTATCAGGTGTTTGTTCCCAGTCTCCAGCTAGCTGTACCTTTGCTATTTTCCTTTCTGTGCCAGTGGTTTTCAGTGGATGTGTATGAGATTCTTTTCTTGTCCCTGTGATAAACACTGAACAGAAGCAATTTAAGGGATGAAATTATATTTTGGATTATGGTTTCAAGGCATCATGGTGGAGAAGGCATGCCAGTAGGTTCACAGGTCACAAGTCACAGGTCACAGGTCACATTATAGTGATTGCTCAGCTTTGGAGCACAAGACTAGATCAAAATAGGAAGGGGCCAAATATGACCTTCAAAGTACTATCACCTATTGGCCAACATATCACAGCAAGGCACCCTGGTTCGAAGATTCCATAACCATCCAAAACAGTGCCATGGGCTAAAATAGATGTTCAAACACATGAGCATAGCTGGACATGGTGGTTCAGCTTAAGAGATGAAGGGACAGGCAGGTGGGCCTCTGTGAGTTCAAGGACAGCCTTGCCTACATAGAGAGTTCCACACCAGCCTGGTCTACATAGTTTGGTTTTTCAAGACAGAGTTTCTCTGGGTAATAGCCCTGGCTGTCCTGAACTCACTTTGTAGACCAGGATGGACTCAAACTTACAGAGATCTGTCTTCCACTGCCTCCCGAGGGCTGAGATTAAAGGCGTGTGCTACCATGTTGGCTTTTTTGTTTGTTTGTTTTTTTTGTTTGTTTTTATTTCTTGAGAATTTCATATATGCACTCAGTGTACTTTGCTCATAACCACCTCTCACCCCCTTCAAAACGTTCCCATCATGGTCACATTACTTTTTAATTTCATGCCCCCCATTTTCTTATAAATAACCCGAGTGGAATTAGTGCTGGCCATATATGCACGGGTATGAGACTACTCACCTGTGAGGGACCATCCCTTTAAAAACATAATGTTCCATCCTATAACAATCACCAACTGTTAAATAGCTCCTCATCTTAGGGGTGAAGGCTCATGTGCCCCTCTTCTATCCATGGTAAATTGTTGATTGGCTGGATATTATGTAGGTTGTTCTGTGGGCAACCACAGGTGTTGTGCTCATGAGTGCAAAGGTCTTGTCATATACAGAGGACACTGAGAAGCAGACTTTTAAAACTGTGTTCAGTTTCAACATCATTATCTTAGACAAACCACCTGAAAACAGCTAAAACAATAACACCAAGGTGCAAGGAAGCCAGGTTATTACTACACCTGTTAATATGAAAGGTCTGCAGAAGGTTTCCTCCATGGTTTTCTGCTTTCTTCTTAGGTATCGCATCTGCCTTACCTACTTTCTCTGAGGTAACTGGCTGCCTTCTTAATCACTCTCTTGAGGGCCTCCTTGATATCTGTGTTCCCTAGACTATAGATCAGAGGGTTTACCATGGGAATGAGGATGGCATAGACTACAGACAGAACTTTGTCCTGCTTCATGAGTGCTGAGAGCTGTGGTGCATGTACACAGAAAGGACTGTGCCATAGAAGAGAGTCACTGTTGCCAGGTGGGAGCCACAGGTCTTGAAGGCCTTGACACAGCCTTTGAATGAGGCTACTTTCAGGATGGAAACTGCAATGAAGACATAGGATAAGAGAATAACAAGAAAAGAGCCAAACCCAACAAAAACAGCTGTCAGGAAAATAATCAGCTGGCTGATGAAGGTGTCAGAGCAAGACAAGGAAATGATCTGAGGCATGTCACAGAAGAAATGGTGAATGACATTTGGCCCACAAAGTAGAGATTAAAACAAGCAACTGTTTGAATGAAACTACTGAAGAAACCACTCCCATAGACACCAGCAACCATCCTCCAGCAAAGACTGTGGGCCATAATGACAGGGTACTGCAGATGGCTGCCAATAGCCACATACCTGTCAAGGCCATGTCAACTAGCAAGCAGCACTCAGACATACCCATCCAGGCCAAAACAAAATATTGAGTGACGCAAGCAATGAAGGAAATAGTTTTCTCAGCTTTTAAGAAGTCTGAAAGCATCTTAGGGCTGATGGAAGAAGAATAGCAGATATCTATCTATAAATGACAAGAAACTGAGAAAAAAGTACATGGGTGTTTGCAGGTGAGAGCCCATCCTGATGAGGATGATAAGCCCTAGGTTCCAAATCAGAGTCATGAGGTAGGTTCTTAGGAAGACAGGAAAAAGGATGAGCTGCAGTTCGTCTTGGTCCAAGAGCCCCAGGAGGACAAACATGGCCACAGAGGTGTGGTTTCCATCTCCCAACACAGATCTGCTTGGCATCATCTACTGAGGAAAGGTGAGAGGCGGAGATTATTTTATTCTTCATTTCCCAACAACCTACCACACCCTATCCCTGTTTATATGGGGCCTCATTGTTTCTGAGTAAAATACAGCAATCCCTGCTTTGGTCTCATTTAAGAACTATAGCATGGAAAACAATGATCTCAGTGAGTTGATAAATTAAAGACACTTATAAAAATCCTATAGCCGGGTAAGATGTAAAATGTCCATGTGGAGGCATAATTATAATCAAGAGACTCTGTATAGCATGAGGATGAACAGTCCTGTGAGCTATTACCAGCTAGGAGCAGGCAGAAAGGTAGACAATTGAAAGACTCCTGAATGTTAAGAATATCCATCCAAATGTCCCTTTATCAACAGAATTTATCTCAGAGACACTGTTGCACAAATGAACAGGGAAATGAAAGGTCATTGAAAGTGCTGTCAGTAACAGGACAATGAGGGCTGAGAGGCTTCATTAGTTCCTATTACTCAAATAAGAGTACCCAAGTCTTCATGCAGGCACTTAGGACCCACATAGAAGCCAGGGGCTGGCAGAGTACATCTGTAAATAACCTCAGTGCCGAATAGATGGGGGCCAGAGCAGACAGGGAAATAATGCATCTGGCTATCCAGTCTAGACATTAATGACAATATTCAGTGAGAGAGTCCATCAAACCAACAAACTACAAAATGACAAAACAAGCGAACAAAATGGAGAGCTATTAAGAAAGATACCTAACATCTAACTCTGGCCTCTATACACATCTTCACACACACACACACACACACACACACACACACACACACACACACACTTTACACAAACACTCTTTCAGGAAAGGGACAGAAAAGCAGGGCTGCTGTCTGCTCTCCATGAAAGGGAGGGTAATTTATCCTCCTTGAGGAAGAAGAAAACTATATAATGTAGTACATTAACTTTCAAAATTGCTGTAGTAACTAAAAACCTGGAATTCAGCTTCCCATAGCAGTACCCGCTAAGTTGTACCCACAGAGCTCTGAGAGAGAAAATGGCCGCAGCAAACCATGTAGAGACCTGGGCTAAATCAGGCAAAATATTGCTTATCTCAAGGTGTCTTTAGATTTCCACATAGTTTTCTCCACTCTCTAGGTATTGCTATTTCTAACTAAGCCTTGCTTTCACTTGCCTCCTACTAATAAAAAAGGCCCAATCTTCCTTCTTTTGTTTCAGACCTTGGTCTTTTTTCCCCCAGCTTTTCTCACTTTTTTTGTTATAATATACCTTCCATACTTAACATCCATATGAACTTTCTCAGAAAATGGAAAGATAAAGAAATTGAAAGGTAACATCAAAAAGTAATATCCTTGCTATCCTCTTTTCCTTTAAGATACCTCACTGACAGTCTATCATAGCATTTACTTAACTGACATTGAAAAAACAATCATTAAGCCAACCATTGTCAGAAACAAAATATGAAGAACTTTCTCTATTAGGAACAATGCAGATAGGACTAATCTCAAAGGACCAAGTACTACATTTATTCATCTTTTAATTTCCTTCTCCCTCTCCACACTCCTCTCTAAGGTAATCCCACTCACACATTTTAATAGTTTAGAAGCTTCTCATAGCCAGATCTGGTGATGAATGCCCGTGACCACACCACTCAGGAGGATAAGGTAAAGGATTGCTTGCATTCACAATTTCAAGACTAACATATACAACATGGTGAGATCTTGTCTCCAAAGAAAATATGTCCCTCAATGTTGGCCTTGCAACGTGTGTGTACATGTACACCTTATATGTATATGCATGTAGAAACCACAGATCAACGTTGGGTGTCTAGCTCATTTACTCTCTGTTTTAATTTTTGAGAGAAGGCTTCTTCCTGAACCTGGACTTCTTCAATTTTGTTAGACTAACTGGCCAGAGAGCTTGAGGGATCCACCTATCTCTGCCTCTTCAATACTGTGATTACAGGTATGTGTCACAATACTTGGTTTCTTACATGGGTGCTGAGGATCCAAACTCAGGCCCCCATGCTTTCAGAGCAAGAACTTTATAAGTGAGCCATCTCTCAAATTTGGCCATAGAATTAAAAAATTATTTGTAATTGAAACATAAAATCTAACAACATGATCATGTAATGTTTCTGTACATTTTGCATCTTAAAATGCTGAAAGCAGGCTAAACATATTTATCTTTTCAAGTATTTATCATTTCTGTATTGTTAAAACATTAAAAAGCAATTTTTTGAACCTTTTGAAATTCTCCCTAAATTACTGCTGGCTATATCCACACTACCATGTGAAAGCAATTTTAAACAAAATGAGCAAAGCAGGGAATGCTTTCAGACTTCAAATCTAGTACGTTTATCAAAATATACTAATTTGCTTGGTAGGGAACAACAGCTTTTACAATTATTTTTTAGCTTTTACAAATTTAACATTTGTAAATGAAGGATATTAGATAAAGTGCCTCAAAATCAATCCACAGCTCTTATTCCAAGTCAGTATTCTCAGACCTCAACATCAACTGAATGAGGCTTTTGCAGACCTCCCATCTTGTTCCCATTCCCTTTCAGATCAGTCTTATACAGATTTGGTTGTTAATTGCTGTGTTAAATTTGGGTGTTGATTGCTGTGTTAAAAAGCTGCATAAAAGCAATAGTGAGCACTAGCACTGAAGGATGGTTAGACAAAGCTACTTGTAAATCTATTAAGTTGTACCTGGATCTGAGACCCTTGACATACCTTGTTATAGAGTCTCTAAGGGACTCACCTAGAGTTTTCAAAAGATTCCCCTTCATGGGCTCCAACTCCTTTTACTTTGTGGTGCACCTAGGTATTCTTTAGTGACCAATAAATGTTTCCATTTATGAGCTCTGGAGCATCTCATTCGCTTCCTACTTTGACGTGAACAATTGGTTTATTGTTAGTGAAATTTGACCCTCTTCACCTTCTACAGCAATCAATGATCTAGCTGTGAAACAAGAGGATTTTAGGTCCTTGCAAATTTTCTCTGTCACATGTAAGAAAAGAGTTGTATGCACAACTCATAACAAAGAAAGCAATTAAAGTTCAATAAGCTGTAAATAACTTGTCTCTTGGGTTATAGAGGAGAGACCAGCTTTAGGAACTGGTCCCTGCTGAAGCTCTACATTCTCTTGGGAAGGAAATTCATCTTTGAAATCAACAAACCTTCCTTTCATCCTGAAAGAATCCTAGAGCTCATATAGAGGCCACACCTAACCTTGTTATATACTGTGTCAGTTTTTCACAAAAGCCATCACCACTTCAGACTGCCTGTAATGGATTCTCAAAATCTTTTTTTTTAATAGCCAATGACATAGAAAACATTTTAATGATTATGTATAAAATATACTCTTTAATAGTGTAGCTTAATTAGTTCAATTTCAGACTGTAGGTTTAGATTTTAATATTATATACTATTTTTAAGTTTGAATCCTTTTAGAACAGTTTTGTGCAGAAACACTGAGTATACAATTCTAGGTTGATATATTCATATTTAAAGACTGTTAAAATCAGCTTATTGCTATATTTATATTACTTCTTTTTGCTTAAAATATGTTTGCTATTTTTTAATTTATTTTTTATTTCTTCAAGTTACATCTGAATCGCAATCCCCTCCCTACTCCGCCCTCCAATCCCACCCTCCCACCCTCTTCCCCTTCAACCCACCTATCCCCTTCCTTTTTTTAAGTTTAAGATATATCTTTTCCCCCCCCAACAGCTCCCCCTTTCACTCCAACGAATGGCTCTTTCTCTTATAACAACAAATACAATACAAAACAACAGTAATAATTAGGCCACAATTATGAGAGTTATGTGGCTTAGCTTACATTCCCAATGTCCAGTCCATATGTATTTGGCACCTGACTTTAACATTCTACTATCTAACCATCTCCATGAGTTTAAAGTTCTATATCTGACTCAGCTTTCATCCTAAATTGCATCACAATTTTAAAAACATCTTCTTAGATCCAGAACACCCTCTTAATTCCTAAACAACTCAAAATTTAACTATGAGACTCTAGCTATCTAGTCTTCAACCACCTCAGAGACCTGAGGGGGATAAATATATCTGGTTATACAGGAAGTGCAGGGCCAGCAGCTTCCAAAACTAAGAAATGACATACCAGTGGCTGCCTGGACAGTTCCCAGTTAATCTGCATACATTACAGCATCAATCTTCAGCCATTTGGCCCCGTTCCTCTGACAGACATTGACTAAAAAGCAGGAATTATGAAGGACTGGCCTACCCTGTCTTGGCAGAGTTAGGCTGTTGACTTACCTGCTTTCAAGTTTTGTCCTTTTTGGACAGCATTCTGTCTATAGTTGTAGCAAGGGATTTTTCTTGCCAAGAGATAGACTTGCCACTAATTCAACCATCTCCAATTGGAGATTCTTCAATGTTCATCCTCTACTTGGAGTAGAATAGGGGGTGCTGTCAGGAGCTGACATGTCTCGATATGAAAAAAAAAATCTTAAGTTAAGAAAACACCTTTGAATGCCATATTCTGCAGATCTCGAGGTTTTTGAAGACCACTTATCTATCTCTTATATTTGGATAAGCAAATGTTGCTTGTCTCTTACCAACTTGATTTCTGATTAGCTTAGAAAATAACTGTGATAGACTGTCCTAGTACCTAACAAAATGACATGCTTGAATGACTATTAGTTTGCATTTCTTAATTATCCTGAACATTTTATGACAGTTGGTAGCAACAGGCTGAAACTTCACATTTCATTTTTAAGCGTTATCTACGTATACCTTAAAAAGATTTAACCTTAATTTTGTGTCAATATATAAAGATCAATACCAATGTGGTCAAATATATAATCTTAATTTTGTATAAATATACAAAGGTATAAGGGTATATTCAATAATCTGTTCTTTTTTCTTGATCATTCCTATATTATGTCTATGTCCCATTTTTTTCTCAAGTCTGTTCAGCCTTATGTAGGAGAGAAAGAAGGATACAGAAAAGGAAAAGAGAGAAGTCCCTGGGTCTAACCTCCAAAACATATTTAACAAGACCCCCTAAATAACAAGATTATCTATAACCCATCAAATGACCAAAGGGGGGAAAAACACCCACCCCACCTTCTGGAGATGGGATGTCGCTCTCTTAAAATGACTTCCTGCTAATTTGGGACATAGTAAACCTGTTTGGGACCCAAATAAGAATGAAAAAAATATTTTAAAATGTTAATAGAACCATTTGATGTTCAGTCGTTTTGTGCTCAGCTATTTAAATGTACTAAGAAATTTGTAGACAGAAGTTGAACTTCAGGGATTTACTGAAGTTCTGGCTGGAACAGTCTGTGGAGCAAAACAATCTTAGCGATTTTGAGTTGTTGTGGTTGTAGATTTTTGAGGAAACAGCTATTGAGGAAGTCTGCAAGCCTGGATGGTCTGGGCTACTTGTCTTCTTTGGTGTCTGATCTGTTTTCTTCTGAAGTTTCAGTTGTCCAGTTGTCCCTGGATCCCTTGGATGGATGCTTTAAATCTCCTGGGAAGATAAGAACAGAGCCCTGCCCTAATCCTAACTCTGGGACACTACCTTTTTTAGGGGATTCAGGTAATATTTTTCCTGGAGCAAATTTGGTTTTTTGACAATATAAAAAGTATTATCTTTCAATTGAGATTAAAAATACATTGTTTTGATATTTTGTAACTAAACAAACCTTTAAGTGTTTATATTTTGAGATCTTAAAGGCCAATTCACTTTGAATTTCAGCATGCCTTTTGTGAGTAGCTTTTAAATTTAAATCCTTCCAAATTCTATGTGCCTGACTCTGCATTCTAAGTATTGGGGTCAAAGGCATGTTGCTCCCAACTGATTGGATTAAAGATGTGCTCTACCACCCCTGGATCCAGGTTTTTCTCTATTTGGAGCTTGCTTTGTGTCAGGCTGACCTTGAACTCAGATCTGCAGGTTTCTGTCTCTAGTGTGTTGGGATTAAGGGTGTATCCTTCTCAAGTGATGGGATTAAGAATGTGTACCATCACCACCCTGTTCCTTGTAACTCTACAATTTATAAGATAACTAACTCTATAGTGATCCTCCTGTCTCTGCTGGAGTTAAAGGCATGGGCTAACAACACGCATTTCATATATTTTACCTTAGCTCTAAATTTTTTCAACTCTTAGAGGTTTAGAAAACCAGGTTGAACTGAAGTAACCTTTAATATATTTACAGTATTTTAAACCTCTTACCTGCTTTTTAATGCCAAACGATGAAAATATCCTTTATATCTACAAAAAAAAAAAAACCTTTTAAGCTGCTATCAAGTTTGTGTAAGCTATGTGACCACCTGCAGTCTAACATTCTAATCTGAAATTAAGGCCATTTTCCTTTCATGCCAGTAAGGCAAGCATACCTTTGGTAAATTATAGTTTGAAAATTTTATATTGTTCAAAATCTTTTTTAAAAATAATTTTATTTATTTTTTATTTTGTGAACTTCATATCACATACTCTGTTTCCTTTCATCTCCCACCTCCCCTCAGACCCACCCTCCACACTTGCAACCTCTCCCAACTTTAAAAAAAATCATTGTAGAGGCTGCAATGTGTCTCAGTGTGTCCCACAATATTCCCTTTTGTCCACACTTCTTTTGCTTGCAAATATTCATTACAATGACTCCTTGGTCTGGTATGAGGCCTCTAGCTTCTGCTACTTTGTCAATACTGTAACTCCTCTCAGATATCCTGTTATGGACCTGTGTCATGGAGATCCTGTAGTTTTGAGTCTGCAGAATTGGCTCTTCATGCACTTCAGCAGTTCATCCATGGGGTAGATGTTGAGCTGTGCCAATTCAGAGCTCTTGTTCTGGGCCTGCAACTCCCACATTCAGGGCTAGCTCCACTATGTTAGCCAGGTAAGGTGCAGGGCCTGTTCTCCCAAGTGCTGCATCAGGTAAGGAGTTAGACCATCATTCTGTTCTCAGGACCCCATCAAGTCCAAATTTCCTGCAAGGGCATCAGAGAGTAGAGGGGATCTCTCCCTTGCTAACATCATTGAAAAGCAGGCAACACTCACACCCTCAGGGCCAGCTCACCCACATCCCTCACATTCAGTACTGGTTGTACTGTGCTGTCCAGGCAAAGTGCAGGGTCTGCTCTCCTGAGTGCTACAGCATGTGAGAGCCAGGGGAAGCTTGCCTGGTTTTGTGACTCCATTAGGGCCAGATCTCCTGTCTACCACTGATGGTGAGGGAAAAAGGGAGAAGAGACGATCTCTCCCTTGCTAACACCACCACAAAATGTGGAGCCTGACTGAATCCATCTTGAAAAAAAATTCCATTTAGTATTAAGTTTGACTCAGAGCTGACCTCCAGTTCCAGAATAACAACAAAATGTACCCAACCTTGTATTCCAGAGGGGTGTTCCCTTGTCATCACCAGACAGCTCACTCTGAGAAAGCACCCAAAAAGTCTAAACAAACTTTCTGATGGTCAAACTGACCTCAGCTGGTTAGTTAGTAACAACGAGCCAATCATAAATGGACATGACTAGCTACCCAAATGTCATCCAATCATATAGTAAAGAACTTGCTTCTTTGTCCGAGTCTCTATATAAACTTTGTACTTTTGGGTTTGAGGGCTCTCAACTCAAACTGCTGTGTCACTGAGTGTTGAGAGTCCAAGCTCTGAGCTTGAATAAACAACCTTCACGTATTTACATCAGAGTTGGCTCCTAGGTGGTCTTTGGGGCCTCAAGAACTGGACAGAACAAAAGCAGACAAAAGGCAGGGCTGGCTTTCTGACACTTACTCTCTGAGGGCTGGCTTCACAACTCCTGTATCCAGGGCCAGTTGTATGGTGCTGCCCAGGTGAGATGCTCTTCCAAGTGCTGTAGCATGTGAGTGGCAGGAACAGCTCTCCTGTTCTTGTGACCCCATTGGAGCCAAATCTGTATGCCACTGGTGATGAGGGCAAAACGGAGGGGAGGGGATCTCTCCCTCATCAGCACCATTGCAAAGCAGACACAAGAAAGGACTGGCTCTCCCACATTCACACCCTCAGAGATGGTTTACCACAACGCCCACATCCAGGGCCAAGCAGGATCCTTCTTGTCTCTGGCTTCCTTCATGTCCTGGGAGGCCATCTGGTGCTTGTCTGGTGCTGGACAAGTGGTCAAAGGATAGTTCTCTGTCTCGGCCCCATGTCGCCCAAGTGGAGTTGGTCTCTGGCTTGCTTTTTTCCCACAGGTATGTTAGTCTACCATTCACTCAAATGTTCATAAGTCAGAACACTGAAATGTGGACATAACCTCTCTCCACTCTGCGACTTATTGATGCACATGTGACACAGCAGCCACATCTGCAATGACTCTAGGGGCAGACTCAAATTCTTTATTTTCTTATTCCAGGACAATTTTCCTAACTTTTAAATGTGATTGCATAGATGGAACATGGTCAAAATGAGGTCACAGATATTTGAGAATGAGAAAAAGAGACATAGATCTCTTCTTTTCCCCCATGCTTGTGTAGCTCCCTGGTTTAAATAATAAGGAAGGGGGATCCAAGATGGTGGTGTCCGGAGCAGACGTATTTTGATTTCGGGGTCAACAGTCACAAGGCGGCAAGTGTTGCAGGATGCTGTACAAAGGGCACAACCCCATCTAAATCTCACCCAGCTACACAGGGACCACGGAAGATGCCTGGGCAGGACGCCCCTTCCAACTCTCGGACATGCTAGGAAGCTTCTGGACCTGGGAATCAGGATAACCCATCCCCCCAAAAGGAGAAATCCCTGGTAAATTCAACCTAATACCAAGCCCGCAGATTCAGAAACCACACAGAGATAATCCCCACCCTGCTGGGCACTCCCAGGTCTCACACAGACTATCCAATTATCTGGGAAAGTTGCGACCCTTGGAAGTGAAGTAGCTCTGCTGCAAAGTGCCTTCAGATCACAGTCTGTGACATCACTGGCCAGTTTCCAAGCCTCGGGAGCAGCAAGGCTATTGGAGCTGAACTGCAGATTTACCCCCTACAGGACCCGACCCCAGGCAAACTGTAAGATATTTGAAACTGTCCTATATCGAACTTTTGTACTAGTAAGGGCCCTTCCGGCAAGGAATCAGAGCTTACTTGTGCACAGCTCCACCACCTGAATTAATTAGGTCCCCACCTGGGAGGCGGAACTGAATGACTCACCTTATAGGGGTGGAGTAAGGCAACTCCTACACCACAGTGCCCCCTTTGGACCCAAGTCCAGAAGACAGCAAAAAAAATCCACATGGCCAGAGGCCCGAGACAAAAAAACAAAAAAAAAACAAAAAAACAGAGCGAAATGTCTCCAACAAAAGAAAGCAACACTATTCCGTCCAGCCCGACACACCTCACCACAACTGAAACACATGAAAACGATGATAATTTTACATTATGGAAAGTGATAAAGTCCCTTCAAGAAGAACTTAAAATTATGAAGGAATTCAAAGAAGCCACAATTCTACAAGTCAAAACAACGAATAACATCATTAAAGAGCTCCAAGCCAAGGTGACCCAGCTTGAACAGGAAAAGGATAAAGCAATGAAAGATCTCCAGACAAAAGCAAGCAAACTGGAGAAAGAAATGTACAAAACGAACACTACCATTCAAGACATGAAAACAGAAATGGAAACAATAAAGAAAAAACAGGCAGAGTTAAATGAGTAAATGGAGAATCAAGAGAAGAGAACAGGAACTACAGATGTGAGTATGAAAAATAGGATGCAAGAGATGGAAGACAGGATCTCAGGCATGGAAGATTCGATGGAAGAAATCAGTACAACATCCAACGAAAATGAGAAGGCTAAAAAATCTCTCACCAACAACATCCAAGAAATCAAGGACTCAATGAAAAGATGGAACCTAAGAATTATAGGCATAGAGGAAAGAGAAGACTCCCGACTCCATGGTCCAGGAAATATCTTCAACAAAATCATAGAAGAAAACTTCCCAAACCTAAAGAAAGAGATGCCAGTAAAAATCCAAGAGGCTTACAGAACACCAAATAGATTAGATCAGAAAAGAAACTCCTCTCACTACATAATAATAGAAACTCCAAATGTAGAGAACAAAGAAAGGATATTAAAAGCTGTAAGAGAAAAAGGCCAAGTCACATACAATGGCAGACCCATCAGAATCACACCTGACATCTCCACAGAAACTTTAAAAGCTAGAAGGGCCTGGACAGATGTCCTACAAGCCCTGAGAGAACATAGGTGCCCAGCCAGACTACTATATCCAGCAAAACACTCTATCAACATAGAAGAAAACAAGATATTCCATGACAAAATCAAATTCAAACAATATCTCCTGACAAACCCAGCCCTACAGAAGATCCTAGAAGGAAAATTCCAACACAGAGATGATAACTACACCCAAGAAAACAGAAGAAATAGAAACCTCCACAGCAACTAAACAAAAGAGAAACACAAGACAGCCAGCTATACCATAATAATGGGAAATAACAACCCCTCATCACTAATATCCATCAACATCAATGGACTCAACTCGCCAATAAAAAGACACAGACTTACAGACTGGATCCGTAAACAAGACCCATCTTTTTGCTGCATACAAGAAACACATCTCACTATTGAAGATAAACACTACCTCACAGTAAAGGGCTGGGAAAAGGTCTTCAAGCAAATGGACCCAGGAAACAAGCTGGAGTAGCCACCCTAATATCAACCAAAATAGACTTCCAATTGAAGTTAATAAAAAAAGACAGAGAAGGGCATTACATACTCATTAAAGGAAATATCCACCAAGAGGTCATCTCAACATTGAACATCTATGCCCCAAATACAAAGGCACCTACATTTATAAAAGAAACGCTTCTAAAACTTAAATCCCACATCGATCCAAACACGTTAATAGTGGGAGACTTCAACACCCCACTCACAACAATGGACAGATCATCAAGACAGAAGCCAAACAGAGAAATAATGAGTCTAACAGAGGTCATGAACCAAATCGAGCAAACATATATCTACAGAACGTTTCACCCAAACACAAAAGAATACACCTTCTTCTCAGCACCTCACGGAACTCTCTCCAAAATCGACCATATAGTTGGACACAAAGATAGCCTCAACAGATACAAGAAAATTGAAATAACCCCTTGTATCTTATCAGACCACCATGGAATAAAGCTGGACTTCAATAGCAAAAGAATCAACAGAAAGTCTACACTCACATGGAAATTGAACAACTCTTTACTAGAGGACCACTGGGACAGGGAAGATATAAAGAAGGAAATCAAAGACTTCTTAAAATCCAACGAAAATGAAGACACAACATACCCAAGCCTATGGGACACAATGAAAGCTGTGCTAAGAGGAAAGTTCATAGCACTAAATGCCTTCAAAAAGAAAATTATGAGAGCTCATATTAGCGAATTAACAGCTAAACTGGGTGAATTGGAAAGCAACGAAGCAAACTCTCCCAAGAGGAACAGAAGTCAGGAGATCATCAAACTTAGGTCTGGAATCAACAACTTAGAAACAAAAAGAACTATACAAAGAATCAATGAAACCATAAGTTGGTTCTTCGAGAAAATCAACAAAATAGACAGACCCTTAGCCAAATTAACCAAAAGACAGAGGGAGAAAACAAAAATCAACAAAATCAGAAATGAAAAGGGTGAAATAACAACAGACATTGAGGAAATCCAGAGAATATTTGGATCCTACTTTAAAAATCTATACTCCACCAAATTTGAAAACTTAAGTGAAATGGACAGTTTTCTTGATAGATTCCACCTACCGAAGCTAAATCAAGATGAGATAAACAGATTTAACAGCCCTATAACTCCTAAGGAAATAGAAACAGTCATTAAAAATCTCCTAACCAAAAAAAGCCCAGGGCCAGATGGCTTTAGCCCGGAATTCTACCGGACATTCAAAGAGGAGCTAACACCAATACTTTTAAAACTCTTTCACAAAATAGAATCTGAAAGAACATTGCCAAACTCATTCTACGAGGCCACAATCACCATGATTCCTAAACCACACAAAAACCCAACAAAGAAAGAGAACTTCAGACCAATCTCCCTCATGAACATAAATGCAAAAATACTTAATAACATACTAGCAAACCAAATTCAAGAACACATCAAAAGTATCATACACCATGATCAAGCAGAATTCATCCCAGGGATGCAGGGATGGTTCAACATATGAAAATCTATAAACGGCGTTCACCAAAAAAAAAAAAAAGATGAAAGAAAAAAAACACGTGATAATCTCACTAGATGCAGAAAAAGCATTTCACAAAATCCAACACCCCTTCATGCTAAAAGTTCTGGACAGAAAGGGGATACAAAGGCCGTACCTAGAAAAAATAAAGGCAATATACAGCAGGCCAGTGGCCAACATCAAAATAAATAGAGAGAAACTTGAAGCATTTCCTCTAAACACAGGGACAAGACAAGGATGTCTACTTTCACCATATCTCTTCAATATAGTACTTGAAGTTCTTGCTAGAGCAATAAGACAACTAAAGGACATCAAGGGGATAAACATCGGAAACAAAGAAGTCAAATTATCCCTATTTGCAGATGATATGATAGTATACATAAGCGACCCCGAAAATTCCACCAGAGAACTCTTACAGCTGATAAACACCTTCAGCATAGTGGCTGGATACAAAATTAATTCAAAAAAATCAGAAGCCCTTCTTTATACAACAAACAAATGGGCTGAGGAAGCAATAAGGGAAACAACCCCCTTCACAATAGCCACAAACAACATAAAACACCTGGGGGTAACTCTAAACAAGCAAATAAAGGACCTGTACAACAAGAACTTCAAGCCCTTGAAGAAAGAAATGGAAGAGGCCTTTAGAAGATGGAAAGATCTCCCATGTTCATGGATAGGTAGGATCAACATAATAAAAATGGCCATCCTACCAAAAGCAAAATATAGATTCAATGCAATTCCTATCAAAATACCAACACAATTTTTTATAGACTTGGAAAGAGCTAGTCTCACTTTCATATGGAACAACAAAAAGCCCAGAAGAGCTAAATCAATCCTGTACAATAAAAAAACATCTGGAGGGATTACCATCCCAGATTTCAAGCTGTACTACAGAGCAATAGTTGTAAAAACAGCATGGTATTGCTATAGAAACAGACCAGTAGATCAATGGAATCGAATTGAAGATCCAGAAATAGACCCACACACTTATGGCCACCTAATTTTTGACAAAGAAACCAAAACGGCACAATGGAAGAAGGACAGCATCTTCAACAAATGGGGCTGGTCCAACTGGATGTCCATTTGTAAAAGAATGAAGTTAGACCCATACTTATCACCTTGTACAAAACTTAAATCCAAGTGGATCAAAGACCTTAACATAAGGCCAGTCACACTAAATCTACTAGAAGATAAAGTGGGAGAAACCCTCGAACTAATTGGCACAGGCGACAACTTCCTGAACAGAACACCAACAGCTCAGGACTTGAGATCAACAATCAAAAATGGGACCTCATGAAACTGAAAAGCTTCTGTAAGGCAAAGGACACTGTCATTCGAACAAAACGGCAGCCTACAGACTGGGAGAAAATCTTCACCAACCCCACATCTGACAGAGGGCTAATATCCAAAATCTAAAAAGAACTCAAGAAATTAAATGCCAAGAAACCAAATAATCCAATCAAAAAATGGGGGACAGAGCTAAACAGAGAATTCACAAAGGAGGAATCCCTAATGGCTGAGAGAAACTTGAAGAAATGCTCAACATCCTTAACCATCAGAGAAATGCAACTCAAGACGACTCTGAGATTCCATCTCACACCTGTCAGAATGGCTAAGATCAAAAACTCAAATGACAGCACATGCTTGTGAGGGTGTGGAGAAAGGGGTACCCTACTCCATTGCTGGTGGGAATGCAGGCTTGTGCAACCACTATGGAGGTCAGTCTGGCCATATCTTAGAAAACTTGGAATAGCTCTGCCTCAGGACCCAGCCATACCAATTCTGGGTATACACCCAAATACCTCTTCACAGAATCATAAGGAAGTTTCCTCATCTATTTTTATAGCAGCCTTATTTGTAATAGCTAGAAACTGGAAACAACCCAGTTGTCCCTCAACTGAAGAATGTGTTAAAAAACTGTGGTACATCTACACAATGGAATATTATTCAGCTATCAGGAAAAATGAAATTATGCAATTTGCAGCCAAATGGATGGAACTAGAAAAGCTCATCCTGAGTGAACTAACCCAGACTCAGAAGGACACATATGGCATCTATTCACTTATAGTAGGATTTTACCTATATAGTAGAAGGTATCAATTCTACAACCAACACACCAAAGGGAACTTGGAAATACACTTCTCATTTTTAATTTTTATTTTTTATTTATTTTTTATATATTAGTTATATTTTTTTCTATTTTTTAGTCTTTTTATCTATTGTATGCTTATTGATTTGTTTGTTTAGTAGTTCTCTCTCCCAGGCAACGAGACACTTTTCACTGATGGTACTGCTTCGTAGATCCCCAATGAATGAAGAGGCTCTTGGCCCTCATACTACTTCTCAACTGAGATGAGGGACTGTTATATAAGGACACCCCACCCCAGAGAAATGGGATGGAAGGGTTAGGAGGTAAAGAAAAAAAAGGAAATGTGATGTTTCGACCTTTTACTACTAACTGTCATAAACTGTTTAGGATAATTAAGAAATGCAAACTAATGGTTACGCAAGCCGGTCATTCTGTTAGGTACTATGACAGCCTATTATAGTTACTTGCTAAGCTAATCAGAAATAAACCTGCTAAGAGACAAGCAACATCTGCTTACCCTAATATTAGAGATAGATAGGGCCTCTTCAAAAACCTCAAGAGATCTGCAGAATATGGCATTCAAAGATGTTTTCGTAACTTTAGAATTTTTATATCAAGACATATCAACTCCTGACAGCACCCCCTATTCTCCTCCACGTAGAAGATGAGCATCGAAGAATCTCCAGTGGGAGATGATTCAATTAGTCGCAAGCCTATCTCTTGGTAGGAAAAGCCCCTTGTTCCAACTGTAGACAGAATGCTGTCCAAAAAGGACAAAACCTGGAAGCAGGTAAGTCGACAGCCTAGCTCTGCCAAGACAGGGTAGGTAAGTCCTTCATAACCCCTGCTCTACAATCAATGTCTGTCAGAGAAACGGGGCCAAATGACTGAAGATCGATGCTGTAATGTATAGAGAGAAAATGGGAACTGTCCAGGCAGCCACTGGTATGTCATTTCTTAGTTTGGGAAGCTGCAGACCCTGTACTTCCTATAAAATCAGATATATTTATCCCTCTCAGGTCTCTGAGGTGATTGAAGAACAGATAGATAGAGTCTCATAATTAAATTTTGAGTTGTTTAGGAGTCAAGAGAGTGTTATACATCTAAGAAGATACTTTTAAAATTTTGTTGCAATTAGTATGAATGTTGAGTCAGATATAGAACTTTAAACTCATGGAGATCGGCCGGGCGGTGGTGGCGCACGCCTTTAATCCCAGCACTTGGGAGGCAGAGGCAGGCGGATCACTGTGAGTTCGAGGCCAGCCTGGTCTACAAAGTGAGTCCAGGACAGCCAAGGATACACAGAGAAACCCTGTCTCGAAAAACCAAAAAAAAAAAAAAAAAAAAAAAAAAAACTCATGGAGATGGTTAGATAGTAGAATGTTAAAGTCAGGTACCAAATACATATGGACTGGTCATTGGGAATGTATGCTAAGCCATATAACCCTCATAACTGTGGCCTAATAACCTCTTTTGTACTCTATTGTATTTATTATTATAAGAGAAAGAGCCATTTGTTGGACTGAAAGGGGAAACTGTAGGGGGAAATAATATATACCTTAAACTTAAAAGAAAAAAAAAAGGAAGAGGATGGGTGTTTGAGGGTGGGAGGGTGGGACTGGAGGGGGAATAGGGAGGGGACTGCGATTGAGATGTAACTTGAAGAAATAAAAAATAAAGGAAAAAAAAAAGCTCTTGACACAAAAAATCCAAGAAATTGGGACACTATGAAAAGACCAAATCTTAGAATAATAGGAATAGTGCCGTTAGTGATGCCACAGGCCTTTAATCCCAGCACTTGTGAGGCAGAGACAGGCAGATCTCTGTGAATTCGGGGCAGCCCGGGTCTACAGAGTCCAGGAGAGCCAGAGCTGCACAGAAAAACCCTGTCTCAAAAAACCAAAATATAAAAAGGAGAAGATGAAGGAGGAGGAGGAGGAGGAGGAGGAGGAGGAGGAGGAGGAGGAAAGAAAGAATAGCAATAGATGAAGGAGAAGACTCCCAGTTCCAAGACACAGAAAATATTTTCAACAAAATCATAGCAGAAAATTTCCCCACCCTAACGAAGGATATACCTATTCACATACAAGAAGCATACAGAACACCAAATAGACTGTACCAAAAAAGAAAATTCACCCACCACATAATAATAAAAACACCAAATGTACAGAACGAAGAAAGAATATTAAAAGCTGCAAGGCGAAAAGGCCAAATGACATATAAAGGCAGATCTACCAGAATTACACTCCACTTCTCAATGAAGACTCAAAAAGCCAGAAGGGCCTGTGCAGATATCTTGCAGACCCTGAGAAATCACAGATGTCAGCTCTCAGACTAATAAACCCAGCAAACTTCTAATCACCTTAGATGGAGAAAACAAGATATTCCACGAGAAAACCAAACAAACAATATCTATCCACAAATCCTACCCTACAGAAGATACTACAAGGAAAACTCCAAAGCAAGGGGGCTAGCAAGGGGGCTAACTACACCCAGGAAAAGACAAAAAAAATAAACAGCACCACATCAGCAAAACCAAAAGAAGGAAAGCACATACACATCACATCACATCACACACACACACACACACACACACACACACACACACACACACACACACA
>CAJQZJ010033704.1:498032-531727 GCA_907164525.1 Lophiomys imhausi | reverse complement strand
ACACACACACACACACACACACACACACACACACACACACACACACATTCTATTATGACCAACATCAAAATAACAGGAATAATAGTCACTGGTCATTAATATCTCTCAACATAAGTGGACTCAATACCCCAATAAAAAGACACAGGCTAACTGAGTGAATGCACAAACAGGATCCATAATTCTACTGCATTTAGGAAACATATCTGAACAACAAAGGTAGATATTATCTCAGAGTGAAAAACTGGAAAAAGATTTTCCACGAACAGACCCAAGAAACGAGGTGGAGTAGCCAGTCTAGTAGCAAATAAAATAGACTTTCAACCAAAATTAACCAAAAAGACAGGGAAGGACACTTCATACTTGTCAAAGGAAAAATCCACCGAGATGATATCTCAATTCTGAGCATCTTGCCCCAAATGCAAGGACTCTTCTCATTTGTTAAAGAAACATGACTAAAGCCCAAAACCACTTAGAACCCCACACATTAACAGTGGGAGACTTCTGAGATATCTCCAGACTGACCTCCATAGTGGTTGCACAAACCTGCACTCCCACCAGCAATGGAGGAGGGTTCCCCTTTTTCTACACCCTCGCCAGCATGTGCTGTCATTTGAGCTTTTTTTTTTTAAATTCAATTTTTTTAAATACTTTATTTTTTTTTCTTCAAGTTACATCTCAGTAACAAACCCCTCCCTATTCCCCCTTCCTATCCCGCCCTTCCACCCTCTTCCCTCCAGAAGTTTCCCCTTTCAGTCCAACAGCTGGTTCCTTCTCTTATAACAGTAAGTATTATACAAAACAATAGATATAAATATGCCACATTTATGAGAGTAAATTGGCCCAGTATACCTTCCCAATGTTCAGTTTATACCTATTTGGCCCCTGACTTTAACATTCTACTATCTACCCAACTCCATGAGTTTAAAGGTCTATATGTGACTCAACATTCATACTATCTTGCAACACACTTTTAAGAGTATCTTCTTAGATCTATAACACCCTCTTGATTCCTAAACAGTTCAAAATTTAACTATAAGATTCTATCTGTCTATTCTTCAACCACCTCAGAGACCTGAGAGGGATAAATATATTTGCTTATATAGGAAGTGCAGAGTCTGCAGCTTCCAAAACTAAGAAAGAACATACCAATAACTGCCTGGACAGTTCCCATTTTCTCTCCATACATTTGAGCTTTTGATCTTAGCCATTCTGACAGGTGTGAGATGGAATCTTAGAGTTATCTTGAGTTGCATTTCTCTGATGATTAAGGATGTTGAGCATTTCTTCAAGTGTCTCTCAGCCTTTAGGAATTCCTCCTTTGCGAATTCTCTGCTTAGCTCTTTCCCCATTTTTGGTTGGATTATTTGGTTTCTTGGCATTTATTTTCTTGAGTTCTTTGCAAATTTGTGAGATGGAATTTTAGAGTCGTCTTGAGTTGCATTTCTCTGATGATTAAGGATGTTGAGCATTTCTTCATGTTTCTCCCGGCCATTAGAGATTCTTCCTTTAGCTCTGTTTCCCATTTTTGATTGGGTTATTTGGTTTTTTGGTGTTTAATTTCTTGAGTTCTTTATAAATTTTGGATATTAGACCTCTGTTAGATGTGGGGTTGGTAAAGATCTTTTCTCAATCTGTAGGTTGTTGTTTTGTTTTAATAACAGTGTCCTTTTTATATTTTCTATTTTATAGTGTCATTTTATATTGTTTGTGGCTATTATGAAGGGAATTGTTTCCCTGATTTCTTTCTCAGCCCATTTATTTGTTGTATAAAGCAGGGCTTCTGACTTTTTTGAATTAATTTTGTATCCAGCCACCTTGCTGATGGTGTTTATCAGCTGTAAGAGTTCTCTGGTGGAATTGTTGGGGTTGCTTATGTATACTATCATATTGTCTGCAAATAGGGATAATTTGACTTCTTTGTTTCCAATGTGTATCCCTTTGATCTCCTTTAGTTGTTTTATTACTCTAGAAAGAACTTCAAGTACTATGTTGAAGAGATATGCCGAAAGTGGACATCCTTGTCTTGTCCCTGAGTTTAGAGGAAATGCTTCAAGATTCTCTCCATTTAATTTGATGTTGGCTACTGGCCTGCTGTATATTGCCTTTATTATTTCTAGGTAGGGACTTGTATGCCCATTATCTCCAGACCTTTTAGCATGAATTGGTGTTGTATTTTGTTAAATGCTTTTTCTGCATTTAGCGAGATGATCATGTGTTTTTTTTCTTTCATCTTGTTTATATTGTGAATTATGTTGATGAATTTTCATATGTTGAACCATCCCTGCATTGCTGGGATGAAGCCTACCTGATCATGGAGTATGATACTTTTGATGTGTTCTTGAATTCGGTTTGCTAGTATTTTATTAAGTATTTTTGAATCTATGTTCATGAGGGAGATTGGTCTGAAGTTCTCTTTCTTTGTTGGGTCTTTGTGTGGTTTAGGAATCAGGGTGACTGTGGCCTCATAGAATGAGTTTGGCAGTGTTCTTTCTGATTCTATTTGGTGAAAGATTTTGAAGAGTATTGTTGTTAGCTCCTCTTTGTAGGTCCAGTAGAATTCCATGCTAAGGCCATCTGGCCCTGGGCTTTTTTTGGTTGGGAGATTTTTAATGACTGTTTCTATTTCCTTCTGGATTATAGGCTGTTTAATCTGTTACCCTGATCCTGACTTAGCTTCGGTAGGTGGAATCTATCAAGAAAATTGTCCATTTCTCTTAAATTCTCAAATTTGGTGGAGTATAGATTTTTAAAGTAGGATCCAAATATTCTCTGGATTTCCTCAATGTCTGCTGTTATTTCTCCCTTTTCATTTCTGATTTTGTTGATTTGGGTTTTTTCCTCTGCCTTTTAGTTAATTTGGCTAAAGGTTTGTCTATTTTGTTGATTTTTTTCGAAGATTCTTTGTATAGTTTTTTTTGTTTCTAAGTTGTTGATTTCAGCCCTAAGTTTGATGATTTCCTGCCTTCTGCTCCTCTACAGAGTGTTTGCTTCTTTTTTTTTTCCAATTCACCCAGTTTAACTGTTAATTCGCCAATATGAGCTGTCACAATTTTCTTTTTGAAGGCACTCAGTGCTATGAATTTTTCTCGTAGCACAGCTTTCATTGTGTCCCATAGGTTTGGGTATGTTGTGCCTTCTTTTTTATTGGATTTTTAAGAAGTCTTTGTTTTACTTCCTTATTTCTTCCCTGACCCAGTAGTCATCCAGTAAAGAGTTGTTCAATTTCCATGTGTGTGTAGGCTTTCTGTTGTTTCTGTTGTTGTTGAAGACCAGCTTTATTCCATGGTGGTCTGATAAGATACAAGGGGTTATTTCAATTTTCTTGTATCTGTTGAGGCTATCTTTGTGTCTGACTATGTGGTCGATTTTGGAGAATGTTCCATGGGGTGCTGAGAAGAAGGTATATTCTTTTGTGTTTGGGTGAAACGTTCTGTAGATAGCTGTTAGGTCCATTTGGTTCATGAGCTCTGTTAGGCTCATTATTTCTCTGTTTGGCTTCTGTCTTTATGATCTGTCCATTGTTTTTAGTGGGGTGTTGAAGTCACCCACTACTAAAGTGTGGGGATCGATGTGTGATTTAAGTTTTAGGGTCGTTTCTTTTATAAATGTAGGTGCCTTTGTATTTGGGGCATAGATGTTCAATATTGAGATGTTCTCCTGCTGAATATTTCCTTTAATGAGTATGTAATGCCCTTCTCTATCTTCTTTGATTAACTTCAGGTGGAAGTATATTTCGTTTGATATTAAGATGGCTACTCCAGCTTGCTTCCTGTGTCCATTTGCTTGGAAAATCTTTTCTCAGTCCTTTACTCTGAGGTAGCGTCTGTCTTTGTTAGTGATATGTGTTTCTTGTATACAGCAAAATGATGGGTCTTGTTTACGGTTCCAATCTGTTAGCCTGTGTCTCTTTATTGGGGTGTTGAGTCCATTGATTTTGATGGATATTAGTGACCAGAGATTGTTATTTCCCATTATTTTTGGTGTAGGTGGTGGTTCTGTGTTTCTTTTCATTTAGTTGCCGTGGAGTTTTCTGTTTCCTCTGTTTTCTTGGGTGTAGTCATCTTCTCTGGGTTGGAATTTTCCTTTTAGGATCTTCTGTAGGACTGCATTTGTGGGTAGATATTGTTTAAATTTGATTTTGTCATGGAATGTCTTGTTTTCTCCATCTATGTTGATAGAGAGTTTTGCTGGGTAAAGTAGTCTGGCTGGGCACCTATGTTCTCTCAGGGCTTGTAGGACATCTGTCCATGTCCTTCTAGCTTTTAAAGTTTCTGAGGAGAAGTCAGGTGTAATTCTAATGGGTCTGCCATTATATGTTACTTGACCTTTTTCTCTTACAGCTTTTGGTGTTCTTTGTTTGTTCTGTACATTTGGAGTTTCAATTATTATGTGACAGGAGGAGTTTCTTTTCTGTTCAAATCTGTTTGGTGTTCTGTAAGCCTCTTGGAATTTCGTTGGCATCTCTTTCTTTAGGTTTGGGAAATTTTCTTTTATGATTTTGTTGAAAATATTTCCTGGACCTTGGAGTCGAGAGTCTTCTTTCCTCTATGCCTATAATTCTTAGATTCCATCTTTTCATTGAGTCCTTGATTTCTTGGATGTTATGGGTGAGAACTTTTTTTAGCTTTCTCATTTTCTTTGGTTGCTGTACTGATTTCTTCCATCAAATCTTCCATGCCTGAGATCCTGTCTTCCATCTCTTTTTGATATTCATGTCTGTAGTTCCTGTTCTCTTCCCTTGCTTCTCCACTTCCTCTCTTATCTCTGACTGTGTTCTCTTTATTGCTTCCATTTCCAGTTTCATGTCTTGAAAAATTTTATTCATTTTATATATTTCCTGCTCCAATTTGCTTGTCTTTGCCTGGAAATCTTTCATATCTTTCAAATCCTTCATTGACTTGTCTCTTTCCTGTTCATGTTCAGTCAATTTGGCTTGGAGCTCTCTAAAGGTATTCTCCATTGCTTTTGCTTGTAAAATTGTGGACTCTTTGAATTTCTTCATAGATTTAAATTCTTCTTGAAAGGACTCTATCACTTTCCAGAATGTAGAGTTGTCATCGTTTTCATGTGTTTCAGCTGTGGTGAAGTAGTCAGGGCTTGCGGTAATAGTATAGTTGTATTTTGTTGGAGTCATATCTCCCTGACTTCTGTTGTTTCTCTGATCTTTAGCCATTTGGATGATCTTAGCTCTTTGTTCCTGGTCCCTTCTGGGCTTGGTGCCAAAGGGGGTGCTTTGGTGTAGCAATCATATTGCTTGGTGATCTGCAGCTTTCCACAGGCTGGATGGGGCCTTGTGTGGAGGTTCTCAGTGTCTCCCAGAGCTCACCTCTTCATGTTTTGTCCCAGTTGGGAACTCAGTTGAAGGGTTGTGGTGGGATGTGTTCCTGTAGTTCCTGGGATCCAACTGGCCTTTGTACAGATGACAGTGCAGGTTGGCAGGCCGCAGACTGTTGGGTGGGGTTGTAGCTCCCCTGCAGCATATGTGTTGGGACCGTGTTTGTGGTCCTCCCCAGCTGCTCTCAGGGGGTTCTCAGCGTCAGTGTGGATCTAATAGCCAGAAGCACTGTGAGCTTGTGCAGCCCACTCCCAGGCAATGAGGAATGGCCCGGGATTGTTTCACTGCTCACAAATCTGAGCTCTCTATGTTGAACACTAGGTATTCAGTATGTATAAGCTCTGCTGGTATGGTCCTGTGTGTCCAGGCACAGATGCTGTGGACTCTGGAGGTCCCATGATTAGGGGTTGGGTCTGCCAGCTGGAATCAATTCAATTTGGCTGCAAATTGAATGTCTTACTTGTTTCTGATGGCTGAGTAGTATTCCATTGTATAAATGTACCACAGGTTTTTTTTCTTTTTTATCCATTTGTCGGTTGAGGGACATCTGGGTTTTTTCCAGTGTCTAGCTATTACAAATATAGCTGCTATGAACATAGTTGAGGAGTTGTCCTTGTGAATTGGTGAGGAATCGTTTGGATGTATACCCAGGTGTGGTATGGCTGGGTCTTGGAGTAGAGCTAAGTTTTCTAAGTTATCACCAGACTGATTTCCATAGTGGTTGTACAAGTTTATGATCCCACCAGCAATGGAGGAGTGTTCCCCTTTCTCTACAACCTCACCAGCATGTGCTGTCATTTGATATTTTGATCTTAGTCATCCTGACAGGTGTGAGATGGAATCTCAAAGTCATCTTGAGTTGCATTTCTCTGATGATTAAGGGTGTTGAGCATTTCTTCAAGTGTCTCTTGGCTGTTAGAGATTCCTCTTTTGTGAATCCTTGGTTTTGCTTAATGGAAGTAATTTTATACAGGAATGTTTCCATGTGCCAATACCTCAGCAGCCTGGAGGAACCCACTTCCTTTTACTCTTTTCTTTAGTTTTTTTTTTTTTTTTTTTTGAGACAGGATCTAACCATGTAGCTCTGCCTGGCCTGGAATTCATTATGTACACGAGGTTGGCCTGAAACTCAGAGATCCTCCTGCCTCTGCCTCCCTGGGATTAAATGCATGAGCCAGCACACCAGGGTTTCCATCTCCTTTTTCCTATAGCTTCCCCCCTCAATTTTTCTTTCTTTTCACTCCAGTTTGCAGAGCACATATACTTCGATTTGTCAACTTTCAAGATGGAAATTAGCCTTAAATTTTCCTGATGACAAAAAGTCATTGGAATAACAAACACAGCCACAAATTATTTTATCAGCAAAAACTACCACATGCTCTGGGGGTGCATGGGACAGCTTCCACTGCTCTATCAGTCATCTGTAGCTCTCTTCAAGTGAATGAAGATTCTAAATTTGAAATCTTTATCAAACATTCTATTGTGTGGTCAAGCACATATTTATCAAGAAATATTGTTTCTTGAGTCATGTATGATGGAAGGAGAAAACTTCCACCATTCATAACTCAAGAAACAAGATTTGATTGCAAGTCCCTTTTTATGCTGAGCTATGTCATTGACTCATTTATCCACTCTTAAGACTAAAAATGGAGGTTTTCTTTTTGCAGCAATGAAACAAGAAGCATTTTTATTTTTGGGGTGAGTATACAGGAAGCACTTTTGTGCTTGCTCAATTATCACGAAGGCTCATTAATGAATATTCATTGTAGTGAACAACTGGAGTGAAGCAAAGCTAACACTGGTTTACAACAAACATGTTAGGTCATACTTTCCAGACCATTGTGTTTATTAATGGGCAAATACACAGACTCACATTAGGATATTTGGGACACCAAAAGAAGCACTTAGAGCTACTTGAAGTATAGGAGAATCACAATTCTCTGCTCTAAAGAGGGCCTGTGAGTGGAAGATGAAAACCACTGCAATCCAGGGTGTGTCTCTCATTTTTCTAACCTATCCAAATATTTCCCAGATGGGCTGGGGCTAATCAAGTTCAGAATAGATGTTTGCACGAGCCTTGCTGCTTATTTTAGCCAAGAACAAAACTGCAGAAATTTGCACTTACATCAGGGCCACAACTCTCCATCTGTAGAGGGAAACATGTAGACAGGCTAATTACAAATGAAGCTCTTTGGAGAGATAGGAATCAGAGCTAAGTGTGTGTTTGTGTTTCTCTCTCTCGCTCTCTCTGTGACTGTGTGTGTGTTATGTGTGTGTGTTGAGTGAAAGTGTACATGTGGAGGGCAGAGGATAACTTTCAATAGTCAATTTTCTCCTTCCACCATACATGACTCAAGAAACAAGATTTGATAGCAAGTCCCCTTTTGTGCTGAGCTGTCATTGACTCATTTGCTCACTCCTTTTTTAAAATTTATTTTTTATTTCTTCAAGTTACATCTCAATCGCAATCCCCTCCCTACTCCCCCCTCCAGTCCCACTCTCCCACCCTCTTCCCCCTCAACCCCCCATCCTTTTCCCATTTTTTAAGTTTAAGGTATATCTTTTTCCCCCAACACTTCCTCCTTTCAGTCCAACAAATGGTTCTTTCTCTTATAACAATAAATACAATACAAAACAACAGAAATAAATAGACCACAATTATGAGAGTTATATGGCTTAGCATACATCCCAATGTCCAGTCCATATGTATTTATCATTTGTTCACTCTTAAGACTAAAAATAGAAAATGATTGATCTTGGAGCAGAGATTAAACATCTCATAAGAGCCTATGAAGTGCTGCATGCCCTTGCAGGTATGTCTAGCCTTTTGACATTGCAGTATAACATGGTCACCTACGAGGTTTACACTGAAGACCAAGCACTCAAATTACAAAAACTGTAGAAAGAGATTTCACAGTATTTTGAGTAAGAATATGATTTTGTGCTGGATCACATTCATAACTGTTCTCAGCCACGTATGTCTCGTGATCATCATAAGACCATGGAAAGGGGGCATGGATGGGTTCAGAGGGACATGGCAATGCAGGCCCTCAAGAGACATCTACTCCAGACATCAGACTGCGAATGCCATGAGTGAGTTGTCACTGTAATTGGATTTCCGCTTTCACCTCTGCTCTCTGTGACACATTTAAGAGGATCCCAGTGCTGACCTTCTCTCCTGCTACACATTGACAGTGGTTTTGTGTCCCCAGAAGACCTACCTAAAGATGCAATGGGCCTATTGGAAAGTAACCTTGATGAAGAAATGGGTCATTTCAACCTTTGACAGTAACTATGACTACTTAAATCTCAGAAACTGGGTGAAGCTCCCTGTAACACCCATGGGGACAGCACTTACTGAAGAACACCCTGTTACTTCTTTCTTTCCTTTCCCTGACTTCCTCATCTTCTCCTTAGGACAGTTCCTTTCATTCTTTTCCTTTTGACTCAAATTATCTGAATTGTAAAAAGAATGCTCAGAAAAATCCAAGTATTACCAGTAGGTATGTGATAAAATAGAATTTATGCAATATCTTAAGAATATGACCTTAGACTTTGTTTTCTTTTCTTTCCATTTTGTTTTTGAGACAGGGTTTCTCTCTGTATCTCTGGCTGTCCTGGACCAGGCTAGCCTTGAACTCACAGCTATCCACCTGCCTCTGCCTCCCTAGTGCTGGGATTAAAGGCGTGCACTACCATGCCTGGTGACCTTGAACTTTGTTACTCTGTTGTTTTTTTAACCTATAAAATGGCAATAATAGGACCATATAGGTTTGAATAAAAAGATGTGCATGAAATATGACTCAATGTAGAAATCAATAATTGAGAGTTGAATTAAAAACAGTTTTTTTAATGAGTTTCATGGGGAATTTCCTATGATCAAAACATGTTTGTCTGTGTTTCCCAAATTCCCCCACCCAAAGGACACTTTTAATTTTTGCCTTTTGGGATTTTGTTTTGAATATCATAGTAGTTTCATTCCCATTTAAATAAAGAGCCTCAATTCATGACTGCTGAGGAGCAAGAGACAAAAGTGAGCCATGATATTATGGCAGAGTGCTCACATGCAAGTCCATTAGCTCTGTTGGGATACTCCAAAGAGCTCCTGTTGTTCTTGAGCCCCAGCATCTAGAACACAAGTTTAGGTAGCACAGGCACAGGAGATGCTCATCCCTGACAGATGGAACTGGTCTGGTAGTCCCTTTGAAGCTTCTTTGCTTGGATTCTTATTGAGCATTAGCCCCAGCTTTGCTTCAGTGCACCTGACCAAAAAAATGTTTGTATTAGACCAAGACTGGCAAGGGTCTTGATTAACTATACTCACATACTAAAATCTCCAACCAGTATTCATACCAGTGTTTACACAAATCAGTTCTTGCTTCACTCATCTGAGAAAATGGTGAACTCATCCAAAGCCCTCTTCAAAGAGAGTGAGTATATTTAGATATATTTTCCTTTTTCTCCAGTTTTTAAAAAATTGTACTATGAAAAATGTCAAGTTAATTATGTTGTAAAAAAGAAAACCACCCTCAACTTTGGTTAGCTGCCCTGTCACCAGAATGCATAAAACAGTAAAAGAACTGTTTCATGAGTTTCATCTGTTGTTAGTGATTTGGGGGGATGTAATTTGTGAAAGTATACAATTTAAAGATGGCTTTATTTGGTCTCATGTACAGTCTGTACTGAGAAATTGTGTTACATCACCCTAAGAGTAATTCTCCTCCAAGTACATACACATGTGTGTATGTACACACACACAAACACATAAAGATAGAAATGGAATAATGAATATTTATGGTGATAGATATGTCATTTCTTCTAATCCAATGGTTACATAACAATAGATACTAAATTGTCACTACATTATAGACATGTACTAAAATGTCACACTGTATTCCACAATTATGTACAACTTTGTGTCCATTAAAAAATTTTAAAAAACACAAAAGCAGAAAGATTCCCAAGGTTCTTAAAAGCAAAATAAAAATTAAACCAAAGTATGATATTCTTAGAAGCATGTCCAAACCTGGGTATATCTATATATTTTCTTATATCTATTGGATGTTTATTAAAAAATGGTAAAGTTTCCTATACCAATTTCTAGGCATGAGTCTCACAAAATCAAATGCTGTCTTAACTAAGGAATTACAGACTCTGAAAGCTTGCTTCAAGGTTGTCCTTTCATCCACTCAGAGAACATTTCTCCAATGGTGAGAGAACTTATTAATGCATTTATCGTGATTACTAAATCATGCTAGTGTAGGTATAAATGACATGTATCATGGAGTAGTGAAGCATCCAAGTAATCACTGCATTGAATATTTGGTATTGACAGTTATTTGTGTGTGTGTGTGTGTGTGTGTGTGTGTGTGTGTGTGTGTGTAAGAGAGAGGGAGAGGGCAAAGAGAGAGAGAGGGAGAATATATAAGAATTGTTTCTTCCTAAAACACTGAACACATGCCAGTGGTTTATTTTTACAGGTATTACTTTTACAGGTATTATTTTTAAAAGGTATTATTTCACAGGTATTGCTACATTCCACTTTTCAAAATTAACTAATAATTTCTTTTTCCAAATTTACTATATTTCTTGAGACAGGGACTCTTTATGTATCCCTGCTTCACCTGGAACTCACTATGTAGGCCAAGCTGGCTTCAAACTCTCAGAGATCCACCAGCCTCTGCTTCCCAAGTACTGGGATTAAAGTTGTGTGCCAACATGCCAGGCTTCAATTCATTATTTCTAAGAAAAAATATTTATTTACTTATTTGTTAAAATGTTCATATATTTAAACAGTGTACTTTAATATCCATTAACTATTACCTCCTTCTAGTTCCCCCTAGAGAATCTCCCCATTACTCTTCCAACTTCATGTCCTTCTTTATTCTTTGGTTATTGATAACCACTGAGACCAGTCAGTGTTTCACATATGCACATGGGTGTGTGGCTATCCACTTGGGCACAAGAAACCTATCAGTGGCCAATACCCCATAGAAGAGTGACTCTCCCTCCCTTTGGAGCTATAAACTGCTAGGAGCTCTTTTGCCAAGAAATTTAAATCATATTTTCCTCTTAGACTGTTTTATTGCTATGGATCTGAAATGTATCTTCTACTTCAGTGACATATAAATGCATACATCTATTTCAACTTTCAATGAGATTATAACTCTAAGAAGTTCTCACATAGAATTTGTGGAAGAATTTTTCCTTTCTCTTTTAATTTAAAATACTAACATTAGTACATAGAAAATCATACCAACATTTACATTTATTTCCAAGGTATTTGTTTGTTCTTTGGGCTCATGTGCACTTGAGGATGATAAGTTTACAATGTCTATAGTATATATTAGTTTCTCAAAACACAAGTACTTTATTCATCTTTTAAAAACATTTAATCCATTGTCACTGTCCCTTTCATCTCAAAGTAGGCTTTACCAATAATGCTACTGTTAGTGAATCCTAACTTGAGGAATATAAAAATTATACCTGTATGATTTAGATAATAAAATATTTAATTTGATCATTTTTATCCATCAAGGTCAATCTCATTATTATGTTGCCTGCCCTGTGATCTTTTGCACCCAAAGCCAAGCAAACTAATCAAAATATAACCAAGAGGGCATATGTCTTCATGACCCAAAGGAGTTTCACCTTCATGGATAGGGGTCTCAATAGGCCTCTACCTACAGCAAGTAAGCCTCACTATTTACAGGGCTAATAAGAGAGCTCTCAACTTCTCAAAAAGGAAAACATCAATCCCAGCATTTCTACCCATGGGCACAGCTGTTACTCATGATTGGTCATCAGTTCCGAATGATAACCGCCATCTACTGATCAGTACCTATGTACCTGGTTGGGTGCTGTGCACTGGCCTCCACTTCAGTCATAACTGTCTCTGTAAACATTTAATTTCAGGATTTTTATTGATCAAACCAAAATAAGTATCTTAGCCACTTAGGAAGATTTAATAGAGAGTATGGATATTAGGAGGACTCTACACTCTGAATTCCTCACCATATTTTTCAAGGAGCAACATACACTAACATTGAGATAATCTTGGGGGCACAAAGTATACTCACCTCCTTTGGAGTACTTCCTGTGAAGGCTGCTGAGGAAGACTTGTGTATATAGTCCCACTCCAATAAAACATAGCAGAATTATAAGTTATAGTATTTTCCAGTTTTGAGACATAAATATAATTATAAAGTGTTTTAGAAATGATTATAAATAAACTATTTCACTTCTTTTGTTACCAGTGAAGATTTTTGTTTGTTTTCTTTTTTTTCTTATTTGAGACAAGGTCTCACTATGTAGTGTTGGCTGGCCTGGAATTCACAATTTATACCAAAGTAACCACACAGATTTACATGACTTTGCCTCCAGAGTGCTGGGATTGAAGGCATCAGCAACTATGTCTGGCTATATTTCTTTCTTATTGTTTTAATTCTTTGAAAAATTCACACAATGTGCTTAGACCATATTCCCCCACCTTCACCAACTCCTCTCTGAGTCTTCTTGGCAATTTGAAAGGAAAGACTGTCCACAGGACAATGAAGCATTTCTTCTTTTTCAGGGATCACAGGAGAAAAAGACAGATGGTATGAAACTAGAAATGCTATGGTTTCAGTTTGTCAACTATGTACTTTCTTGTCTCCTTTCTGATCTTAGGAACACCAAGGAGATGATCGCAAGGGGAAACAGCACTGAGATCAACCAGTTCATCCTCCTGGGATTTGCAGATTTACCCAGAATCAGAACACTGTTCTTTGTCTCCTTCCTGCTCATGTACATTACAACTCTGACCTGGAACCTGTCCCTCATTGTTCTAATACGAATGGATTCTCACCTCCACACCCCCATGTATTTCTTTCTCTGTAACCTGTCCATCATAGACCTTTGCTATGTTACCTGCACTGTCCCAAAAATGCTCTCAGACTTTTTCCAGGAAAAGCAAACAATCAGCTTTGTGGGCTGCCTTGTTCAGAATTTCATCTTTTCCACCATGGGGATGACTGAGTCTTGTGTCATGACAGCCATGGCCTATGACAGGTATGCTGCCATCTGTAACCCTCTGCTCTACTCATCAGTCATGTCACCCACTCTTTGTATTCTGATGATGCTGGCATCCTATATGTCTGGGCTCACTGCTTCTTTATTTCAGTTGTTTGCTTTGCTTCGTCTCCACTTCTGTGGAAATAATGTCATCAAGCACTTCTTCTGTGACATGCCACAGTTGTTACTCCTGTCCTGCACGGATACTTTCTTTGTACAAGTCCTGACTGCAATATTAACAATGTTCTTTGGATTTGTAAATGTGCTAATTATCATGATATCCTATGGCTGTATTGTCTTGTCCATCCTGAAGATCACTTCATCTAAGGGCAGGTCCAAGACCTTCAACACCTGTGCTTCTCACCTGACATCTGTTTCCCTCTTCTATACCTCCAGTATCTTTGTTTATTTGAGTTCAAGTTCTGGTGGCTCCTCCAGCTTTGACAGATTTGTGTCTGTCTTCTACACTATGATTATTCCCATGTTGAACCCTTTGATATACAGTCTGAGGAACAAGGAAATCAGGGATTCCATTAAGAGGTTGCAGAAAAAGACAACCTGCAGCTAGCTTCACAGATTCTGATATTTTCGACATAGAGTTCACAGCCACTCTTGACCACAATAATATGCACATGGCTGGAACAGTATAGCATCCATGGCCTTTTGTAGAAAGTTTTACTTTGAAACAGAGAATATTGCTGTATGAACTAACTGATTTCTTGCTGTGGAAGCACATCTTTAAGATCCACAGGGTCATACTTTCTATGTTACACATTAATTGTCCTACGCTCAGGCATTTGAGAATCAGGTTTAGAAATGTTTTGTAGAAGATCGCAGACAGCTAAGTCACAGGACTGTGTCCAAAAAGAGAAGATTCCTTGTGCCAGGGTCCAAAACCTTTGTTACTACTACGAAACAGTGTCCTAAAGACTAGGTCTTGACCATTGACTCTTTTGTTTCTGAACAGATGAAGATGATCTGCTAGGACTTCCTGATTGGAAGAAATGGAGTTGTATCATGGCTTGATTGCATGTTCTAAAAAGCATCTGAAATGACTGGCTTTTTTTTTTTTAAAGGAAATTGCTGCTAAGAATAGTAATTTGGGGTCATCCACTTATATTCCATCAACCATAACCTAAGAGAACAGGAAGTGGTTTGAATCATGAAGACTGATGGCAAGAAGGTGCCATTTATTTGATATTCTGTTGGCTTGTTTCTGGCATCTAGAAAAGTCTCAGTCAATAAGGACATCTGAGCAACCTGAATGACCCTGCCATTTCTTACTGTCCTAAAATAATCATAGACAATTTGCCTGGAGTTGATATTGAATCAAACCATCAAATGTTTTTTTTTTTTTTTTTGCTAATTCTGGCATGTATTCAAGTCTGTTCTCAGAAGACTCATTGCACTAATAGTCACCAAATAATCAATATTACAGAGATTAGCTGCACCTGACACACTAGCATATTCCTGTTCAACATTCTCCATTTTAATGTTCTATGTTTCTGAGGCTGGTGCAATGGTTGTAGTAGAATAACCAAAACCAGACAGATGAGGTGGTTCAGTGGGTAAAGGCACTTGTCAACAAATGTGACTACTTGAGATCTATCCCAGGGTGCTACAATGTGAAAGGAGAAAACAAACACTGAAAATTAACATCTGGGCTACAGTCACATGCCATGATGCCCCAACATGAGTGAGGTTGCCCACAGTTTTCAATTAGAAAAAAATTGGACAAATGTAGGGTTCAACTCTTTTGTGATCAACCACACAAAGTAGTAATCAGTTGTGCCTAACTAACCTGTGTTCCTAAAACTGATTTGAATCCCCCTGATGTAAAACTGAGCAGGGGGAACATCCTGCTTGCACTTTTGGTGCTCTATACACACTTGTGTATGATCTAAGCACAACCTTCCTGAGCTCCTGGTATCTCATTTTTGTAGACACAAACCAATTGCTAATACCAGAACTTTACTGTTTCTCTTTCAACCTCACTTTCTCATGATTCCCACTCCCCTTTTAATGCTGTCAAGTCCCATGCATAGCACTTCTCACTGTCCCCTCTTCCCACAGGCACTGGAATAGCCACAGAAGACACTGGCAATCATGGCTTGGAACCTTTACAAACTGGGTGTGGAAGCATCTCTCTTCAGAGCTGCCAGGCCAGATGGCTTGCTGGCATTGTAAAATTGGAAAACAGGCAGACCACAGACTTTTATGGACCACATTCTGGAAGCAAAAAAGCACCCAAGTTCTGAAATAAAACTATGATGTTAGACTTTTCTTCAGTGTCTGCACACATAGGAAAGTAGGTATGCATAAAGTAAGGTTTGGTATTATGTGGCAAAGTCATGTTTGTTCTAACAAAACTTTTGTCTTACAAAGAAGCAATTTGGATGCTTTTTACCTTATAAAGTCTTTAAGAAGAAAACTTGAGATCCACATGATCCAGAAAAAGAAAAGCCATATATGGACACTAAGTTCATCTCTGATCATTGTGAGCCGAGGAAGTGGCTAGCAGGGCACATCTGACCCCTGAGCATGACCGTCATCATACAACGCAATCATCAGTGAGACTCCATCTGGGATGAAGTGCTGGTGCTGGGAGGTGTGTTGTGAGCCTAACCAAGATGTGGCTTCTGAGAAGCCCTGAACCATTGGACTGCTCTCCTGTCATCTCATGTATCCTTGGACAGATGCCACTAACAACTGGGCATATTTTTTTGAGCCTGCCTGCATGCCACATGTTTTTCATTTTAGTTCCTGCTTTTGCTACAAGACAAACCTAATGCTCTTTCTTCATTTACTGATTTTTTTGGTGTTGCTGAATTTACATCTTGGGAGGCTCTAGAATCATTCTGTCTTTGATGGTTTTCCAGCAGAAGGGTGTGCATACCGTGGTTCAACGTACTGAGAATAAGAGAATATTTAGTACTCAGTCCTAAAATGGTAACTGACATCATGTGTCTCACCAAGGTGTAAGAACACTAGAGAAGAAAAGCAGATCTCTTTAGAGTTTGAGCATAGGACCATAGTAATAGTGCTGTGAGACACTATCTCCTGGACATGGCATGCCCTGTCACTCATGAACTCACAGCAGATTCAGTTCAAGACCAGTACAAGACTGAGACCTTCAACTTTCCATCATAGGAATGTTCTTTTAAAATGAATAGTTTTGGTTAAAGTAGCTAAAGAAAACTTGTGTGCTCCATATGAGTTAAGAGAGGCCCCCTTACAATATGAAGCTGAAGGGCTGCTTGGTCTTCAAGTGGGTCACCTAACAATTCAAGTCAGCTGTCTCTAACTTGAACTCTTTTGCTTGCTTGTGGATCCCTTTTCCCTAACAGGGCTTCATTGTTTGGCCTCAGTAGAAGAGGAGACACTTAATCCTTGATGTGCCAGGGAAGATTGGTATAATGCTGCCTGGCAGCCCCCCAGAAGGATGGGAGTAGTGGGTGGGACTGGGAGGGTAGGAGGGAGTGGGGCTTTGATTAGGTTGTAAAATGAACAAACAAATCAATTAATGGAAAAAAAAAGGATTTCTACTTTAGCCAGTTAAGTACTTTTATCCTAGTTTTTCAAACATCCTGTGGCTTGATCCCAGGCTTCCCACGTGCTAACCAAGAGCTGTTCCTCTGAGCCAAGATTGGCCTTCTTTTTTTATTATTTTATTTCAATTATAATTTCACTTTACAGCTTGATTACTGCCCCGTCCCTCCTCCCCTCCGATCCCACATTCACATCCCCTCTGCTCATGCTCCCCTCCCCTTCTCCTCAGAAAAAAAAAAAACCCAAAAAACAAAACAAAACAAAAAAAAAGGTCTGTAATCAAAGAAATTGGACCAGGCTCTGTAGGCCCATGACCCATGACTATTATATATATATATATGTGTGTGTGTGTGTGTGTAGATAGAGATATCTGGGAAAAATGAAACAAAGAGGTAAGATCATATCTACACAATGAGATGCTAGAGCCCATAGTTCACCATATGCCTATTCTACTCTATCCCATTAGGTTTTGAAACGCTTCTTGCTAGGTTAGTGTCTCCAAGGAGACAGGAGGCTCCCATGCAGAGTCAAGCCTTCCCAAGACAAAATAATCAGTGATGGCTACAGCAGGGCTCCACAGATCAACTACAAGTCCCTCCAGGAGCAATAGCAGAAGCCCAATCAACCACAGTCCAAGACCATGAATGCCAAACTTTATGCCAAATCAAACACCTAAAAATGACTCATTACATACACTACACTCAACTCAATTAGAATTCCTAAAACAATACTTACATAACCAATTAAACCTAAACCTCAAACTTCAGGATACTCCTCCATAGCCATGGCTGTAGTATACACAAAAGCAAACATTATTCCACCCAAATAAATCGAAAATACCAATAACCCTAAAATACGCCCCCTAAACCCAACATCATAGCACAACCTACACAACCACTAATAATAAGACATCCCCCCATAAATAGGAGAAGGTTTCAAAGCCAAACCTAAACTACAAGCTAAATATAAAACACTCATTACAAAAATTAAATTAGTCATTATTCCCATATAGCACTTAACTATGACTAACGACATGAAAAATCATCATTGTAATTCAACTATAAGAACACTAATGATCTGCCCCTAGAGGCATTGCAGATGTGGCTACTATGTCACATGTGTATCAGTAGGTGGCATAGAGGGGAGAGGTTATAGCTACATTCAGTGTTCTGACCTATGAACATCTGAATGAATAGTAGCCTAACATTCCTGGAAAAGAAAGCAAGCTGGATACCAATACAACGTTGGTGTCATGGGGTAGTCTGTGATGACTATCAGAACAGGACCAGGCAAGCACCAGATGGGCTCCCAGGACAGGAAACAGGCTAGAAACTAGAACTCTGCCTGACTCTGAATGTGGGGGTTGTGGAGACCGAACCCTGGGATGAGATCTGGACCAGATGGGGTTACAAGAGAAGGAGAGCTGTCCCTGCCCCTCACATGCTACAACCCTCAGGAGAGCAGGCCCTGCACCTTGCCTAGGTAGCACACTACATCTGGTCCTGGATATCCAGGTTGTGGGTGAGCCATCCCTGAGGGAGTGAGTGTGGGAGAGCCAGCCCTGCTTTTGGTCTGCTATGTGGTGGTGTTGGCTATGGAGATCCCCTCCCCTCCACTTTGCCCTTACAACCATTGGCCGACAAGAGATCTGGCCCAGATGGTGTCACAGGAGCAAGAGAGCTGTCCCTGCATCTCACATACTGCAGCACTCTGGAGAGCAGGCCCTGCACCTTTCCATAGTAGAATTGGCCCTGCAAGTGGGGGTTGCAGGTCCAGAACCAGGGCTTTGAGTTGGCCCACCCCAACATCTACCCCATGAATGAACTGCTGGAGTGCAAGAAGAGGCCAGTTCCACAACCCCAAAACTATAGTATCTTCATGACACAGGACAGTTATGGCATATCTGAGAGGAGTTCCAGTGAGGTTCCAGTACTGACAAAGTACCAGAAACCAGAGGCCTTGTACCAGACCAATGAGTCACTTTAATGAACATTCGCAAGCAAAATGTGTGGACAAAAGGGAATATTGTGGGACATACTGAAACTCACTACAGCTTCCACAATGTGATTTTATTTATTTATTTATTTATTTATTTATTTATTTATTTATCTATCTATCTATCTATTTATTTATTTGTTTGTTTGTTTGTTTGTCTATCTATCTATCTATCTATCTATCTATCTATCTATCTATCTATCTAGTTATTTATTTATTTATTTATTTATTTATTTATTTATTTATTTATTTTTTAGTTCGAGACAGGGTTTCTCTGTGTAACAGCCCTGGCTGTCCTGGACTTGCTTTGTAGACCAGGCTGGCCTCGAACTCACAGAGATCCGCCTGCCTCTGCCTCCCAAGTGCTGGGATTAAAGGTGTGCACCACCACGCCCGGCTCTTTTTTTTTTTTTGTGATTTTATTTTTTATGCTGGGACAGATTGCAAGGATGGAGGGTGTGTCTGAGAAGAGGTGGGAAATGAGAAGGAACAGGGTGCATGATGTGAAATTCACACAATAAAATTTTTTCAATTAAAAAAAGAACACTAATGAAAAATATTCAAAAATCTCATCAATTACTTAAAATTATCAATGACTCATTTATTGATCTACCAACTCAATCAAATATTTAATCATGATGAAACTTTGGCTCTCTCCTAGGAGTATGCTTAATTTTACAAATTCTTACCAGCTTATCCCTAGCCATACACTACCCACATCCTACACATCAACTGCATTTTCATCAGTATTTGCCAAGATGTAAACTGTGGCTGATTAATTTGCTATCTACACTCAAATAGCGCTTCCATATTTTTTTATCTGCTTATTCCTACACATTGGACAAGGAATGTATTATGGGTCCTACACTTTTATAGAAACATGAAATATTAGTTATCCTTTTATTTACTGTTATAGCTAAGGCATTCGTAGGATATGTCCTCCCATGAGGACAAATATCCTTTTGAGGAGCCAAGGTCATTAGTAATCTCCTCTCCACTATTCTATATATCAGAATTACTTTAGTAGAATGAATCTGAGGGGGGATTTTTAGTTGACAAAGCAAATCTAACATGTTTATTTATTTATTTATTTATTTATTTATTTATTTATTTATTCATTTATTTAATTAATTTCTTCCAGTTACATCTCAATCACAATCCCTTACCTACTCCCCCCTCCTGTCTCACCCTTCCACGCTCTTCCCCCTCAACCCCCCCATCCTCTACCCTTTTTTTAGTTTAAGGTAGATCTTTTTCCCCCCAACAGCTCCCTCTTTCAGTCCAACAAATGGTTCTTTCTTTTATAATAATAAATACAGTAGAAAGCAACTGAAATAAATAGGCCACAATTCTGAGAGTTATACTGCTTAGCATACATTCTCAATGTCCAGTCCATATGTATTTGGCCCTAGACTTTAACATTCTACTATCTGACCATTTCCATGAGTTTAAAGTTCTCTATCTAACTCAGCTTTCATACTAACTTGCATCACAATTTTAAAAACATCTTCTTAGATCCAGAACGCCCTCTTGATTCCTAAACAACTCAAAATTTAACTATGAGACTCTAGCTATCTATTCTTCAACCACCTCAGAGACCTGAGAGGGATAAATATATCTGATTATATAGGAAGTGCAGGCCCGCAGCTTCCAAAACTAAGAAATGACATACCCGTGGCTGCCTCGACAGTTCCCATTTTCTCTCCATACATTACGGCATCAATCTTCAGCTGTTTGGCCCCGTTTCTATGACAGACATTGATTGTAGAGCAGGAATTACGAAGGACTTACCTACTCTGTCTTGGCAGAGCTAGGCTGTCAACTTACCTGCTTCCAAGTTTTGTCCTTTTTGGACAGCAGTCTATCTACAGTTGAAGAAAGGGTTTTTATTTTTTCTTGCCAAGAGATAGGCTTGCTACTAATTCAACCATCTCACACTGGAGATTCTTCAATGCTCATCTTCTACTTGGAGTGGAATAGGGGATGCTGTCAGGAGCTGGCATGTTTCGATATCAAAAAAATCTTAATTTAAGAAAACATCTTTGAATGCCATACTCTGCAGATCTCTTGGGGTTTTTGAAGATCCCCTATCTATCTCCTTTGTTTAGATAAGCAAATGTTGCTGTCTCTTAACAACTTGATTTCTGAGCAGCTTAGAAAATAACTGTGATAGACTGTCATAGTAACTAACAAAATGACACACTTGCATGACTGCTAGTTTGTATTTCTTAATTATCCTAAACAGTTTATGATGGTTGGTAGCAAAAGGCCAAAACTTCACATTTCTTTTTTAAGCATTACTAGGTACAATACCTTTAAGAAGTGTTACCCTTAGTTTTGTAACAATATACAAAGATCAATACCAATGTGGCCAAATATACTTTTAATTTTGTATCAATATACTAAGATCAATACCGATGTAGTCCAATACAATCTTAATTTTGCATTAATACACAATGATCAATACCAATTTAGCCTAATATAGTATTAATTTTGTATCAATATACAAAGGTATAAGGGCTTATTCAATAATCTGTCCTTTTTTCTTGATCTTTCCTATACTATGTCTATGTCCCATTTTTTCTCGTCGATTCACTCCTACATAGGAGAGAAAGAAGGATACAGAAAACAAAAAGAGAGAAGTCCCTGGGTCTAACCTCCAAAACCCACTTAACAAGACTATTTAACAGCTTGTAGTCTCTTCCCTTAAATGACAAAATTTTCTGTTATCCATCAAATAACCAAAGGGGGGGGGAACACCCTCCCCACCTTCTGGGTCTGGGACATCGCTCTCATAAATGACTTCCTGCTGATTTGGGATGTAGTAAGCCTGCTTGGGGCCCAAATAGGGATGGAAAAATGATTAAAAATGTTAATAGAATCTTTTGATGTTCAGTCCTTTTGTGCTCAGCTATTTAGATGTCCTAAGAAGTTTGTAGACAGAAGCTGATCTTCAGGCCTTTACTGAAGTTCTGGCTGGAGCAGTCTGTGGAGCTGAACGATCTTAGTGATTTTGAGTTGTGGTTGTAGACTTTTGAGGAAACAACTATTGAGGGAGTCTACAAGGCTGGATCGTCTGGGCCGCTTGTCTTCTTCGGTGTCTGATCTGTTTTCTGCTGAGGTTTCCCTTGTTCAGTTGTCCCTGGATTCCTTGAATGGATGCTTTAAGTCTCCTGGAAAGATAAGAACAGAGTCCTGCTCTAATCCTAACTCTGGGGCAATTACCTTTTTTTGGGGGGAGGGTCAGGTAATATTTTTCCTGGAGCAAATTTGGTTTTTTGACAATATAAAGAAGTATTAACTTTCCATCTGGATTAAAGAAGAAATTATTTTGTTTTTTTGGAGCTAAACAAACCTTTAGTGTATATATTTTGAGATCTCAAAGGACAATTTGTTTACATTGAGCATGCCTTTTGTGTGCAGCTTTTAAACTTAAATCCTTCCAAATACTATGTGCTTGTCTCTGCATACTAAGTATTGCGATCAAGACCTGTGGTTCTCAACTGAAGGGATTAAAGATGTGCTCCCCCGCCCCTGGATCGAAGTTTTTCCCCATGTAGAGCTTGTTTTGTATCAGGCTGACCTTGAGCTCTGGCATCTGCCTGTTTCTGTCTCTAGTGTGTTGGGATTAAGGGTGTATTCTTCTCGAATGATGGGATTAAGGGTGTGCACCATCACTACCCTGTTCCTTGTAACTCTAGAATTTATAAGACAACTAACTCTATAGTGCTCCTCCTGTCTCTGCTGAAGTTAAAAGTATGGGCTAACCCCACGCATTTCATGTATTTTACCTTAGCTCTAAGTTTTTTCAACTCTTGGTGGTTTATAAAACCAGGTTGAACAGCTGTAACCTTTAATTTATTTACAGTGTTTTAAACCTGTTACCTGCTTTTTTAAATTTAATAAATTTATTTATGGGTTTCTTCAGGTTACATCTCCATCATATTGTCTTCTTTCCCTTCTTCCAAGCCCCACCCTCCCATCCTCTACCCCCTAACCCTTCCATCTTGCTCCTCTGGAGTGGCGTGACCCCACATAACAGTCCCTCACCCCAGTTTAGATGTCATCTGAGGGCCAAGAGCCTGTTCATAAACTGGGGGCCTACAAGGCAGTACCACCAGCGAAAAGTGTCTCATTGCTGGGGAGGGAAAACTAAAAAACAGACTAAAAAACAAACAAACCAACAAAAACTAACAACAACAACAAAAAATGAAAGAAAAAATAGAAAAAAAAGTCTATGCCCATGTTCCCTTTGGTGTGTTGGTTGTAGTACAGATATCCTGTACTATATAGCTAAAATCCTACTATAAGTGAAGAGATGTCATGTGCATCTTTCTGAATCTGGGTTAGCTCACTCAGGATGAGCTTCTCTAGTTCCATCCATTTGGCTGAAAATTGCATAATTTCATTGTTTCTGATAGCAGAGTAATATTCCATTGTATAGATGTACCACAGTTTTTTTAATCCATTCTTCAGCTGAGGGGCATCTTGGTTGTTTCCAGTTTCTAGCTATTACAAATAAGGCTGCTATGAACATAGATGAGGAGACTTCCTTATGATTCTGTGAGGAGTCATTTGGATGTATACCCAGAAGTGGTATGGCTGGGTCCTGAGGCAAAGCTATTCAAGATTTCTAAGATATCGCCATTCTGACCTCCATAGTGGTTGCTCAAGCCTGCACTCCCACCAGCAATGGAGGAGGTTTCCCCTTTCTCCACACCCTAGCCAGCATGTGCTGTCATTTGAGCTTTTGATCTTAGCCATTCTGACAGGTGTGTGATGGAATCTCAGAGTCGTCTTGAATTGCATTTCTCTGATGATTAAGGATGTTGAGCATTTCTTCAGGTGTCTCTCGGCCATTAGGGATTCCTCCTTTGTGAATTCTCTGTTTAGCTCCGTCCCCCATTTCTTGATTGGATTATTTGGTTTCTTGATGTTTAATTTCTTGAGTTCTTTGTAGATTTTGGATATTAGCCCTCTGTCAGATGTGGGGTCGGTGAAGATTTTCTCCCAGTCTGTAGGCTGCCGTTCTCTTTGAATGACAGTGTCTTTTGCCTTACAGAAACTTTTCAGTTTCATGAGGTCCCATTTATTGATTGTTGGTCTCAGTTCCTGAGCTGTTGGTATTCTGTTCAGGAAGCTGTCACCTGTGCCAATGAGTTCGAGCATTTTCCCAATTTTTCTTCTAGTAGATTTAGGGTGACGAGCATTATGTTAACGTGTTTAATCCACTTGGATTTAAGTTTTGTACAAGGTGATAAATATGGGTCTAATTTCATTCTTTTACAAGTGGACATCCTGTTGGACCAGCACAATTTGTTGAAGATGCTCTCCTTCTTCCATTGTGCCATTTTGGCTTCTTTGTCAAAAATTAGGTGGCCATAAGTGTGTGGGTCTATTTCTGAATCTTCAATTCGATTCCATTGATCTACTGGTCTGTTTCTATACCAATACCACGCTGTTTTTACAACTATTGCTCTGTAGTACAGCTTGAAATCTGGGATGGTGATACCTCCAGATGTTTTTTTATTTTAAAGGATTGATTTAGCTATTCTGGGCTTTTTGTTTTTCCATATGAAGTTGAGAATAGCTCTTTCCAAGTCTATAAAGAATTGTGTTGGTATTTTGATAGGAATTGCATTGAATCTATATATTGCTTTTGGTAGGATGGCCATTTTTATTATGTTGATCCTACCTATCCATGAACATGGGAGATCTTTCCATCTTCTAAAGGCCTCTTCCATTTCTTTCTTCAAGGGCTTGAAGTTCTTATAGTATAGGTCGTTTACTTGCTTGGTTAGAGTTATCACCAGGTATTTTATATTGTTTGTGGCTATTGTGAAGGGGGTTGTTTCCCTTATTGCTTTCTCAGCCCATTTGTTTGTTGTATAAAGAAGGGCTTCTGATTTTTTTGAATTAATTTTGTATCCTGCCACGTTGCTGAAGTTGTTTATCAGCTGTAAGAGTTCTCTGGTGGAATTTTCGGGGTCACTTATGTATACTATCATATCGTCTGCAAATTGGGATAATTTGACTTCTTCGTTTCCAATATTTATCCACTTGATGTCCTTTAGTTGCCTTATTGCTCTAGCAAGAACTTCAAGTACTATATTGAAGAGATATGTTGAAAGAGGACATCCTTGTCTTGTCCCTGAGTTTAGAGAAAATGCTTCAAGTTTCTCTCCATTTAATTTGGTGTTGGCCACTGGCTTGCTGTATATTGCCTTTATTATTTCTAGGTATGTTCCTTGTATGCCCGTTCTCTCCAGAACTTTTAGCATGAAGGGGTGTTGGATTTTGTCAAATGCCTTTTCTGCATCTAGCGAGATTATTATGTGGTTTTTTCCCCCTTCATCTTGTTCATATGGTGAGCTACTGTCGCATCCCCCTGACCAGCAGGAAAGACACAACCATGATTCTTCTTCAAGCAGTTTATTCAGGAACCTTGTACATCTGCTTCTTTGCTTGTCCCTCTTCCTCTCTTCCCCCAAGCCCTTATATGCCTACTCAAACCCAATCAGATCATGCCACCTAGCGATCCAAGATAGGCTCACAAAAGGAGGAAGCACACCGGGCTAGGCAGCCGCTACCAAATAAGGCTTGTTTACAGCTAAGCTTGAGCTTTCTGGAATTAAGCCAGGCACCATCTTAGGGTTGTGGCACTCCACAAGTTACGTTGATAGACTTTCATATGTTGAACCATCCCTGCATTCCTGGGATGAAGTCTACTTGATCATGGTGTATGATTCTTTTGATGTGTTGTTGAATTCCGTTTTCTAGTATTTTATTAAGTATTTTTGCATATATGTTCTTGAGGGAGATTGGTCTGAAGTTCTCTTTCTTTGTTGGGTCTTTGTGTGGTATAGGAATCATCAGTTTGATTGTGGCCTTATAGAATGAGTTTGGCAATGTTCTTTCAGATTCAATTTGGTGAAAGAGTTTGAAAAGTATTGGTGTTATCTCCTCTTTGAAGGTCCGGTAGAATTCCATGCTAAGGCCATCTGGCCCTGGGCTTTTTTTGGTTGGGATATTTTTAATGACTGTTTCGATTTCCTTAGGAGGTATAGGGCTGTTTTATCTATTAATCTGATCTTGATTTAGCTTCAGAGGTGGAATCTATCGAGAAAATTGTCCATTTCGCTTAAGTTCTCAAATTTGGTGGAGTATAGATTTTTAAAGTAGGATCCAAATATTCTCTGGATTTCCTCAATGTCTGTTGTTATTTCACCCTTTTCATTTCTGATTTTGTTGATTTGTGTTTTCTCCCTCTGTCTTTTAGTTAATTTTGCTAAGGGTCTGTCTATTTTGTTGATTTTCTCAAAGAACCAACTCTTGGTTTCATTGATTCTTTGTATAGTTCTTTTTGTTTCTAAGTTGTTGATTCCAGCCCTAAGTTTGATGATCTCCTGCCTTCTGCTCCTTTTGTGGGTATTTGCTTCTTTTTTTTCCCCAATTCACCCAGTTTGGCTGTTAATTCATTAATATGAGCTTTCACAATTTTCTTTTTGAAGGCACTTAGTGCTATGAATTTTCCTCGTAGAACCGCTTTCATTGTGTCCCATAGGTTTGGGTATGTTGTGTCTTCATTTTCGTTGGATTTTAAGAAGTCTTTGATTTCCTTCTTTATTTCTTCCCTGACCTAGTGGTCCTCTAGTAAAGAGTTGTTCAATTTCCATGTGCATGTAGGCTTTCTGTTGATTCCTTTGCTGTTGAAGTCCAGCTTTATTCCATGGTGGTCTGACAGGATACAAGGGGTTATTTCAATTTTCCTGTATCTGTGGAGGTTATCTTTGTGTCCAACTATATGGTCAATTTTGTAGAAGGTTCCGTGTGGTGCTGAGAAGAAGTTGTATTCTTTTGTGTTTGGGTGAAATGTTTTGTAGATATCTGTTAGGTCCATTTGGTTCATGATCTCTCTTAGACTCATTATTTCTCTGTTTGTCTTCTGTCTTGACGATCTGTCCATTGTTGTGAGTGGGATGTTGGAATCTCCCACTACTAAAGTGCTGGGATCGATGTGTAACTTAAGTTTTAGAAGCGTTTCTTTTACAAATGTAGGTGCTTTTGTATTTGGGGCATAGATATTCAGTATTGAGATGTCCTCTTGATGGATATTTCCCTTAACAAGTATGTAATGCCCTTCTCTGTCTTTTTTTATTAACTTCAATTGGAAGTCTATTTTGTTCGATATTAGGATGGCTACTCCAGCTTGCTTCCTGGGTCCATTTGCTTGGAAGACCTTTTCCCAGCCCTTTATTTTGAGGTAGTGCCTATCTTCAGTAGTGAGATGTTTTTCTTGTATGCAGCAAAAAGATGGGTCTTGTTTACGGATCCAGTCTGTAACTCTGTGTCTTTTTATTGGTGAGTTGAGTCCATTGATATTGATGGATATTAGTGACCAGGGGTTGTTATTTCCCATTATTTTGGTATAGGTGATAGTCTTGTGCACCTTTTTGTGTAGTTGCTGTAGTGATTTCTATTTCCTCTGTTTTCTTGTGTGTGGCTATCTTCTCTGGGTTGGAATTTTCTTTCTAGGATCTTCTGCAGGGCTGGGTTTGTGGGTAGATATTGTTTAAATTTGATTTTGTCATGGAATATCTTGTTTTCTCCATCTATGTTGATAGAGAGTTTTTCTGGTTATAGTAGTCTGGCTGAGCACCTATGTTCTCTCAGGGCTTGTAGGACATCTGCCCAGGCCCTTATGGCTTTTAAGGTTTCTGAGGAGAAGTCTGGTGTAATTCTGATGGGTCTGCCATTGTATGTGACTTAGCCCTTTTCTCTTACAGCTTTTAATATTCTTTCTTTGTTCTCTATATTTGGATTTTCAATTATTATGTGGTGAGAGGAGTTTCTTTTCTGATCTAATCTGTTTGGTGTTCTGTAAGCCTCTTGAAATTTTATTGGCATCTCTTTCTTTAGGTTTGGGAAGTTTTCTTCTATGATTTTGTTGAAGATATTTCCTTGACCCTGGAGTTTTAAGTGTTCTCTTTCCTCTACACCTATGATTCTTAGGTTCCTTCTTTTCATTGAGTCCTTGATTTCTTGGATGTTGTGGGTGAGAGATTTTTTAGCTTTCTCATTTTCTCTGGATGTTGTACTGATTTCTTCCATTGAATCTTCCATGCCTGAGTTCATGTTTTCCATCTCTTGAATCCTATTTTTGGTACTCATATCCATAGTTCCTGTTTTCTTCCTTTGGCTCTCCATTTCCATTTTAACTCTGCCTGTGTTTTCTTTATTGTTTCCATTTCCATTTTCATGTCTAGAATGGTTTTATTCGTTTTGTACATTTCCTGTTCCATTTTGCTTGTCTTTGCCTGGAATTCTTCTATTGCCCTGTCCTTTTCGTGTTCAAGCTGAGTCACCTTGTTTGGACGTTCTCTGATGGTGTTATCCATAGTTTTCATCTGTGAAATCGTGGCCTCTTTGAATTTCTTCATAAATTTAAGTTCTTCTTGAAGAGACTCTATGACTTTCCATAATGTAGAATTGTTATCGTTTTCATGTGTTTCAGTTGTGGTGCTGTGATCCGCGTTGGCTGAAATGGCATCGTTTTCTTTTGTTGGAGTCATTCCGCCTTGAATCCTGCTTTTTCTGGGGCCCTTGGCCATGTGGAAGTCTTACCTGTCTGTTCCTGTTGTCTTCTATTCTTAGGTCCAAAGGGGGCACTTTAGTTTAGCGGTGGAGTTGTCTGACTCCACTCCTGTAAGGTTTGTTTTTCCGCCCCACCTCTCGGGTGGAGACTTCACTTATCAAGGGGGCAGAGCTGTATACCTGCATACACTTAAGCTCTGGTTCCCCGCCGGGAATGTCCGTAGTAGCAAAAAAAAAAAAAAGAAGAGCAATAATAATGGAAAAGACTTCTAGGTTTGCCCAGGATAGAATCCTATTTTGGGTAAAATCCGCCTCCCCCCCACTGGAGCTGGCTCTGGAACCTGGCAGGTGGTGCCACAGTTGACCAAGTTCCTGTAAACTGCAGTGAGTTGAAGTCTACAGCCTGGTGGGTATTCTGCAACTGATCCGTGCTCACTCCCATGGGTCTGCAAGCCTTTGCCCAATATCCAGACCATCTGTGTGTGGCCTGAGGGGGGGGGGCAACAGGCTGGAGAGTATCTCTCTGTGTGGGGTTTGAATCTGCCCACTGGATATTAGATTGGAACTTACCCGGCGTGTCTCTCCTGGTGGGGAGTGTGGATCCCGATTCTCAGATTCAGCTGCTTCCGTATGTATCCGAGAGTGGGAGGGAGCGTCCTGCCCAGGGACTTTTAGTGGTACTCGGGTAGTTGGGTGAGACCCGGGGTGGGGGGTCAGGTCTCTTGGATATTTTTGTACTGTGTCTTATATCAATTGCAGTTTTCCCCAAGATTAAAATGTGTACCTATGGGCCGCCGCCATCTTGGATCCCCTCTAACATGTTTCTTCGCATTCCACTTCATTCTTCTATTCATCATCACAGCCCTTGAAATTGTCCACCTTTATTCCTCCATGAAACAGGTTCAAATAACCCAACAGGTCTAGACTCTGACTCTGATAAAATCCCATTTCACCCATACTACACACTTGAAGACTTCCTAGGAATATTAATTCTCCTCATTCTTCTCATAACTCTGGTCTTTAAGAGATTGACTTTACTTTAAAAAATGGCCCTCCTACCAAAAGCAATATACAGATTCAATGCAATTCCTATCAAAATACCAATAAAATTCTTTATAAATCTGTAATAAGCTATTCTCAATTTCATATGGAACATCAAAACACCTAGAATAGAATCAATCCTGTACAATAAAAAAAAATCTGGAGGTATCACCATCACAGATTTCAAGCTGTACTATAGAGCAATAGTAAAAAAACAGCATGATACTGGTATAGAAACAGACCAGGGGATCAATGGAATCGAATTGAAGACCCAGAAATGAACCCAGTCACCTATGATCACTTAATTTTTGATAAAGAAGTCAAAACCATACAATGAAAAAAGGACAGCATCCATCTTCAACAAATGGTGCTGGTCCAACTGGATGCCCACATATAATAGAATGAAATTAGACCCATACTTATCACCTTGAACAAAACTTAAGTCCAAGTGGATCAAAGACCTTAACATAAGGCCGGACACACTAAATCTACTAGAAGAGCTAGTGGGGAAAACGCTCGAACTCATTGGCACAGGTGACAACTTCCTGAACAGAACAACAGCTCAGGATCTAAGACCAACAATCAATATATGGGACCTCATGAAACTGAAAAGCTTCTGTAAGGCAAAAGACACTGTCATTCAAACAAAATGACAGCCTCTAGATTGGGAAAAAAATCTCCACCAACACCACATCTGACAGAGGGCTAATATCCATAATTTACAAAGAACTTAAGAAATTAAATGCCAAGAAACCAAATAATCCAATCAAAAAATGGGGGAAAGAGCTAAACAGAGAATTCACAAAGGAGGAATTCCCAAAGGCTGAGAGACACTTGAAGAAATGCTCAGCATCCTTAACCATCAGAGAAATGCAACTCAAGATGACTCTGAGATTCCATCTCACACCTGTCAGAATGGCTAAGTTCAAAAGCTCAAATGACAGCACATGCTGGCGAGGGTATGGAGAAAGGGGAACCATCCTCCATTGCTAGTGGGAGTGAAGGCTTGTGCAACCATTATGGAGGTCAGTCTGGCAATATCTTATAAAACTTGGAATACCTCTGCCTCGGGACCCAGCCATACCACTTCTGGGTATATATCCAAATGACTCCTCACAGAAACACAAGGAAGTTTCCTCATCTATGTTCATAGCAGCCTTATTTGTAATAGCTAGAAACTGGAAACAACCCAGATGTCCCTCAACTGAAGAATGCATTAAAAAACTGTGGTACATCTACACAATGGAATACTACTCAGCTATCAGAAACAACGAAATCATGCAATTTTCAGCCAAATGGATGGAACTAGAGAAGCTCATCCTGAGTGAGCTAACCCAGACCCAAAAGGATGCAGATGGCATCTACTCACTTATAGTAGGATTTTAGCCATATAGTACAGGATAACTATACTACAACAAATGCACAAAAGGGAACATGAACATAGACTTTTTTCCCTGTCAATGAGACACTTTGCCCTACTGGTGCTGCTTTATACACCCCCATTGTATGAGAAGGCTCTTGGCTCTCATATTAGTGCTGAACTGGGGCAGGGAACTGTTTTGTAGGGGCACTCCACTCCAGAGGACTAGGATGGAAGGGATAGAGGGTAGAAGGTGGGAGGGTGGTGTTGTAGACCACGGTGTAGTGGTCTCAGCAACCGAACCAGGTTTCAAGAAGTTTTTAGGTGGGGAGCGGATTCGGCGTGACAGACAACACAACTTAAGAGAAGTTTTAGTGTTGCTGTCAAGTTTTACTTTTTTTAAAGTAGAATTTATACAGTAAAATCAGGAAGTGTGATCATAGTTACATAGCCAAAAGCATAAACATTTGTTGTTAAGAAATACCTGTTGATCTTGGAAGGAACATTGAGCTTCTTGGTGGCCCGATTGACTGTGGTCAACGAACCGGACAGTTTTTAACCATTGTGTTTTATTTTGAAACAGACCAGTATTTTAATGTCTTTTTTTTAAATCTCTTTTTACTTTTTTAATTTTTTTTTATAACCATGAACGTTTATTTGTTTTTTTTTTACATTAGTAAGTATTGGAATGTTTTTTGATAGCTTTAACAATATCTCCTAATGTTTTAGTTTTATTTAATGTCTACCAGGGAGGACATGATCTCTTAAGTCTTTTTATGAAACCTAAGCTATTTTTTACCATCATTTATCATTTTTATAGGAACATCAGGTATATAGAATTTATTTGTTAATGTTTTTCGTTTTTTTTTGTATCTTGGCTGAAATCCTAACTCTTTTTTCTGTAGAAGATTAAGAGCTTTATGTACTAGTATATTAGAATTGTTTTGTATTATTTGTACAAACTGTTGTAAAGGACTATTATCTGTATCTGAATTATTTATAGTTAGTATAATGTTTGGGTTTTTTGAAACATCTAGTCTTTTTTTTTGTGGGGCTGTTGTCATCTGTTCAGGGGTAGACAGTGTATTTTAAGTTCTTTTTTTTTTTTAAGATTTATTTATTATGTATACAGTGTTCTGTCTGCAGGTATATCTGCAGGCCAGAAGAGGGCACCAGATTTCATTGCGGATGGTTGTGAGCCACCATGTGGTTGCTGGGAATTGAACTCATGACCTCTGGAAGAGCAGCCAGTGCTCTTAACCGCTGAGCCATCTCTCCAGCCCTTAAGTTCTTTTTTTAAGTACTGTACTTTTTGGAAATCTTGTATAATCTATGAGATAAAGTAAGCATCTAAAAGTGAAACCAAGCCCTCCGAACATCCCCAACCTTTTTAGCTCCCCAGGAGACCTGATGATTTGCCCCCACAAATATCCAGGCTTCCGTCTAGCACCCCTTTTGGCTAATGGGTCATTCTTCAGGGCCTGGAAAAGCCCAGAAGAACCCCCCAGCCATACAACACGCATGTTTGTCACACAGCGGTCATAGCCTGTACTGCTGGCGAGGCGGGTGTGGCAGTTCCCGGTTTTTTGTTTTTTAGACGAATTTTCTCAAGGTCCCTCTGAGTGGCCTTCACGGTCTTTAGGATAATTTTGAAAAGGCAAGGAAACATCATGAATACTATAATCAAAACTACAAAGGCAACTGTAGCAATGAGAATATAATGTCACCAATCTAGTGGGTTAAAAACTGAAATGTTATCATATAGTTCTTGAGCTAAAGTCTCAAAGCCATAATTATTTAACTGTGTCTTGTTAACCTCTGATATATGTTCCTGAAGAGCCTGTAAGTCATAAGTAATATCATTTTCTCTCCATATTTCTAAAAGATGAGAACGAGTTTTATTCCAATTTTTTGTGTCATTATATTTAGCAGGAATGACACAAATATATTTAAAGGAAGCATGACATTTGGTTGTCATACGTACCTTTAAGTTTGTCACATCCTGTCCTAATGATAAAACCACATCCTCTAAGGCATTAAGCTTAGCTTCTAATTTTTTATCTATAATATGTTGTTTAGCCAAAATAAGGGAAACATTTCTATGTATCTCATTTACAAAATTGGCAGTTTGTACATTTTTAAGTAATGTTGTAGTTGATATAGCAAACGAAGTGAGGATAGTTATAAGTGTTGTAATACCCAGTATTAATGAAGCGACAAAGCGTTTAGGGCGCAACAATTTATTTAATTTTTTAACAACTTTTAAACCTGTATCTTCATACCAGGGTTCCTGGCCTAAATCTACAGGAAGCATAACAAAAGCAGGCCGCTTTACTATCATCATAACATTAAAATCATTTTGAAGAGAGTTAGAGATACAATTAGTAAGAATGTAAGCTGAACATTTAATATTAAAAGATTTCTTTGAGATTTTACTAATGTTTAGAAAGGTATTACTAGTCATAAGAAGGCCATAAGGATACCCTACATAGGCTGTTGTTGGCAGTGTTTTAGGCTTATTTTTTTTTTGTTTTTTTTTCATAGAATCATGTCTGCCGCAGCAGGTAGCCTAAATAAATCTGGCTGTATTTTTGTGAAATTTATATTTTCTTTAATTACCCACACCGGTTTTACAAAGCTAGCAGTAAAATATCTATGAATCTTATTTATGTCTGGCTGATAATTATTAAATCTTTTAGTATTAGTTTTATTTTTAAAGTAATTAGCATAGTCAAAAGTAGGAGAGGAAACAGAGAAATCCCAAATCTG
>CAJQZJ010033704.1:429101-468032 GCA_907164525.1 Lophiomys imhausi | reverse complement strand
TTCTCTGGTGGAATTTTTGGGGTCGCTTATGTATACTATCATATCATCTGCAAATAGGGATAATTTGACTTCTTTGTTTCCGATGTTTATCCCATTGATGTCCTTTCATTGTCTTATTGCTCTAGCAAGAACTTCAAGTACTATATTGAAGAGATATGGTGAAAGTGGACATGCTTGTCTTGTCCCTGAGTTTAGAGGAAATGCTTCAAGTTTCTCTCCATTTATTTTGATGTTGGCCACTGGCCTGCTGTATATTGCCTTTATTATTTCTAGGTACGGCCCTTGTATGCCCGCTCTCTCCAGAACTTTTAGCATGAAGTGGTGTTGGATTTTGTCAAATGCTTTTTCTGCATCTAGCGAGATTATCATGTGGTTTTTTTCTTTCATCTTGTTTATATGGTGAATGACGTTGATAGATTTTCGTATGTTGAACCATCCCTACATCCCTGTGATGAAGCCTACTTGATCATGGTGTATGATACTTTTGATGTGTTCTTGAATTCGGTTTGCTAGTGTTTTATTAAGTATTTTTGCATCTATGTTCATGAGGGAGATTGGTCTGAAGTTCTCTTTCTTTGTTGGGTCTTTGTGTGGTTTAGGAATCAGGGTGATTGTGGCCTCGTAGAATGAGTTTGGCAATGTTCTTTCGGCTTCTATTTTGTGAAAGAGTTTGAAAACTATTGGTGTTAGCTCCTCTTTGAAGGTCCAGTAGAATTCCGTGCTAAAGCCATCTGGCCCTGGGTTTTTTTTGGTTGGGAGATTTTTAATGACTGTTTCTATTTCCGTAGGGGTTATAGGGCTATTAAATCTGTTTATCTGATCTTGATTTAGCTTTGGTAGGTGGAATCTATCAAGAAAATTGTCCATTTCACTTAAATTTTCAAATTTGGTGGAGTATAGATTTTTAAAGTAGGATCCAAATATTCTCTGGATTTCCTCAATGTCTGTTGTTATTTCTCCCTTTTCATTTCTGATTTTGTTGATTTGTGTTTTCTCCCTCTGTCTTTTAGTTAATTTGGCTAAGGGTCTGTCTATTTTGTTGATTTTCTCGAAGAATCAACTCTTGGTTTCATTGATTTTTTGTATAGTTCTTTTTGTTTCTAAGTTGATGATTTCAGTCCTTAGTTTGATGATCTCCTGCCTTCTGCTCCTCCTGGGAGTGTTTGCTTCTTTTTTTTTCCAATTCACACAGTTTAGCTGTTAATTCGCTAATATGAGCTGTCACAATTTTCTTTTTGAAGGCACTTGGTGCTATGCACTTTCCTCGTAGCACAGCTTTAATTGTGTCCCATAGATTTGGGTATGTTGTGCCTTCATTTTCGTTTGATTTTAAGAAGTCTTTGATTTCCTTCTTTATTTCTTCCCTGACCCAGTGGTCATCTAGTAAAGAGTTGTTTAGTTTCCATGTGAGTGTAGACTTTCTGTTGATTCTTTTGCTATTGAAGTCCAGCTTTATTCCATGGTGATCTGATAAGATACAAGGGGTTATTTCAATTTTCTTGTATCTGTTGAGGCTATCTTTTTGTCCAACTATATGGTCGATTTTGGAGAGGGTTCCGTGAGGTGCTGAGAAGAAGGTGTATTCTTTTGTGTTTGGGTGAAACGTTCTGTAGATATCTGTTAAGTCCATTTGGTTCATGATCTCTGTTAGACTAATTATTTCTCTGTTTGGCTTCTGTCTTGATAATCTGTCCATAGTTGTGAGTGGGGTGTTGAAGTCTCCCACTATTAAAGTGTTTGGATCGATGTGCGATTTAAGTTTTAGAAGCGTTTCTTTTATAAATGTAGGTGCCTTTGTATTTGGGGCATAGATGCTCAATATTGAGATGACCTCTTGGTGTATATTTCCTTTAATGACTGTGTAATGCCCTTCTCTGTCTTTTTTTATTAACTTCAATTGGAAGTCTATTTTGTTTGATATTAGGGTGGCTACTCCAGCTTGTTTCCTGGGTCCATTTGCTTGGAAAACCTTTTCCCAGCCCTTTACTCTGAGATAGTGTTTATCTTCAGTAGTGAGATGTGTTTCTTGTATGCAGCAAAAAGATGGGTCTTGTTTACGGATCCAGTCTGTAAGTCTGTGTCTTTTTATTGGCGAATTGAGTCCATTGATATTGATGGATATTAGTGACGAGGGGTTGTTATTTCCAATTATTTTGGTATAGCTGGCTGTCTTGTGTTTCTCTTTTGTTTAGTTGCTGTGGAGGTTTCTATTTCCTCTGTTTTCTTGGGTGTAGTTATCTTCTCTGTGTTGGAATTTTCCTTCTAGGATCTTCTGTAGGGCTGGGTTTGTCAGGAGATATTGTTTGAATTTGATTTTGTCATGGAATATCTTGTTTTCTCCTTCTATGTTGATAGAGAGTTTTGTTGGGTGTAGTAGTCTGGCTGGGCACCTATGTTCTCTCAGGGCTTGTAGGACATCTGTCCAGGCCCTTCCAGCTTTTAAAGTTTCTTAGGAGAAGTCAGGTGTGATTCTGATGGGTCTGCCATTGTATGTGACTTGTCCTTTTTTCTCTTACAGCTTTTAATATCCTTTCTTTGTTCTCTACATTTGGAGTTTCTATTATTATGTGGCGCGAGGAGTTTCTTTTCTGATCTAATCTGTTTGGTGTTCTGTAAGCCTCTTGGATTTTTACTGGCATCTCTTTCTTTAGGTTTGGGAAGTTTTCTTCTATGATTTTGTTGAAGATATTTCCTGGACCATGGAGTCGGGAGTCTTCTCTTTCCTCTATGCCTATAATTCTTAGGTTCCGTCTTTTCATTGAGTCCTTGATTTCTTGGATGTTGTGGGTGAGAGATTTTTAGCCTTCTCGTTTTCTTTGGATGTTGTACTGATTTCTTCCATCAAATCTTCCATGCCTGAGATCCTGTCTTCCATCTCTTGCATCCTATTTTTCATACTCACATCCATAGTTCCTTTTCTCTTCTCTTGATTCTCCATTTCCTCTTTTAACTCTGACTGTGTTTTCTTTATTGTTTCCATTTCTATTTTCATGTCTTGAATGGTAGTGTTCGTTTTGTAAATTTCCTTCTCCAGTTTGCTTGCTTTTTTCTGGAGATCTTTCATTGCTTTATCCTTTTTCTGTTCAAGCTGGGTCACCTTGGCTTGGAGCTCTTTAATGATGTTATTCATTGTTTTGACTTGTAGAATTGTGGCTTCTTTGAATTCCTTCATAGTTTTAAGTTCTTCTCGAAGGGACTTTATCACTTTCCATAATGTAGAATTGTTATCGTTTTCATGTGTTTCATTTGTGGTGAGGTGGGTCGGGCTGGACGGAATAGCATTGATTTCTTTTGTTGGAGACATTTTGCTCTGTTTTTTTTTGTTTGTTTTTTTTTTTTTTTTTTTTTTTTTGTCTGGGGCCTCTGGCCATGTGGAATTTATTTTTTTTTTCTGTCTTCTGGACTTGGGTCCAAAGGGGGCACTGTGGTGTAGGAGTTGCCTTACTCCACCCCTATAAAGTGAGTCATTCAGTCCTGCCTCCCAGGTGGGGACCTAATTAATTCAGGTGGTGGAGTTGTGCACAAGTAAGCTCTGATTCCCCGCCGGAAGGGCCCTTACTAGCACAAAAGTTCGATATAGGACAGTTTCAAATATCTCACAATTTGCCCGGGGTTGGTTCCTGTAGGGGGTAAATCTGCAGTTCATCTCCAATAGCCTTGCTGCTCCCGAGGCTTGGAAACTGGCCAGTGACGTCACAGACTGGGATCTCTAGGCGCTTTGCAGCAGAGCTACTTCACTTCCAAGGGTCGCAACCTTTCCCAGATAATTGGATTGTCTGTGTGAGACCTGGGAGTGCCCAGCAGGGTGGGGATTATCTCTGCGTGGTTTCTGAATCTGCTGGCTGGGTATTAGGTTGGAACTTACCAGGGATTTCTCCTTTTGGGGGGATAGGTTATCCTGATTCTCGGGTCCAGAGGCTTCCTAGCGTGTCCGAGAGTTGGAAGGGGCATCCTGCCCAGGCATCTTCCGTGGTCCCTGTAGAAGGGGTCATGCCCTTTGTACAGCATCCTGCAACACTCGCCGCCTTGTGACTGTTGACCCCGAAATCAAAATACTTCCATGCCAGCCGCCACCATCTTGGATGCCCCCTGTCAAGAGCTTTTTAGATTTAGAGTTTCCTTTGGTTAATTATTGATTTCCTCAATCATATCTTCCACACCTGATATTCTCTCTTCCCTCTCTTGTATTCTGCTGGCAATGTCTGTAGTTCCTGTTCTCTTCTCTAGGTCCTCCAACTTTAGGATTCCCTCAGGTTGTGTTTTCTTCATTGCTTTATTTGCATTTTCAGGTCTTGGCCAGTTTTATTTATCTCCATCACTTGTTTTATTGCATTTTCCTGTCTTTCATTAAGGGATTTATTTATTTCCTTCACTTGTTTATTTGTATTTTCCTGTCTTTCTTTAAGAGATTTATTCATATCCTCTTTTTGGGCCTCTATCATCTTTATAAGGTTGAAATTAAGGTTGTCTTCTTTTGCTTCGGCTGTATCAGAGAGTCTAGGACTTGCTGTAGTATGATAGTTTGGTTCTAGTGGTCACAATGCCCTGGCTCTTGTTGTTTGTTTTTACCCTGGCCTTTAGCCACCTGGTTGTCCCTGGTGTTGACTGGATGTTCCTGATGCTGGCTAGAGTCCTTGGGATATCAGAGAAGAGCCTTGGGCCTGGCTGTTCCTCTTCTGGCTGTGTCCCAGGTGGGCCTTGCAGGGTGAAGAAAAGATGGATGAGGTTGAACCTCAGTGTTCCTGGGTGCCCACAGCCCTGGATGCTCCTGGGCCTGGTAGACCTCCTCAGGTGGGAGGGTTGTGGAGCTGGGGGTGGGAATGGGGGCAGTTTATAGCTCACCTCGGCTGGCTGTGTCCCATGCTGGCTGAAGAAAGGCTGGGTGGGCTCTAACCTCACTGTTCTTGGGTGCCTGCAGGTCTGTTTGCTCCTGGACATGGCAGGCCTCCACAGGTTGGAAGGTTGTAGAGCTTGGGGATGTGAGTAGGAGCAGTGTGTAGGTTACCTCTGATAGCTGTGTCCAAGACTGGTTGAAGAAAGGCTAGGTAGGGTCCAACTTTTCTGTTGCATGATGCCTGCAGGCCTGGTTATTCCTGGGGCTGGCAGGCCTCCTCAGGTGGGTGGAGCATAATATTGTAGGGTTTTGTGAAGATAGTTTGTTGATAAAGTTATCTTAGATATGATCATGCTTATTTGGTTGTTACATATGTTCACTATAGCTGTTTAACTTCATAAAAATCTGAAATCATGAATGATCAATAGAATAATTTTCAATAGAATAATAGGATATCAAATTCAGAGTCTATGATTTCTAATCATGCTACATCATATATATATATATAAAAGACCTCCCTCTAAAACTTTTTTCTTTTTTTCTCTCTTTATTTTTCATTTCTTCAAGTTACATCTCAATCGCAATCCCCTCCCTACTCCCTCCTCCAGTCCCATCCTCCCACCCACTTCCGCCTCAACCCACCCATCCCCTTCCTTGTTTTTTAAGTTTAAGGTATATCTTTTTCCCTCGAACAGCTCCCCCATTCAGTCCAACAAATGGCTCTTTCTCTTATCATAATAAATACAATACAACACAACATAGGTAATTAGGCCACAATTATGAGAGTTATATGGCTTAGCATACATTCCCAATGTCCAGTCCATATGTATTTGGCCCCTGACTTTAACATTCTACTATCTAACCATCTCCATGAGTTTAAAGTTCTATATCTAACTCAGCTTTCATACTAACCTGCATCACAACTTTAAAAACATCTTCTTAGATCAAGAACACTCTCTTGATTACTAAGCAACTCAAAATTTAATTATGAGATTCTAGCTATCTATTCTTCAACAACCTCAGAGACCTGAGAGGAATAAATGTATCTGATTTTATAGGAAGTGCAGGGTCTGCAGCTTCCAAAACTAAGAAATGACATACCAGTGGCTGCCTGGACAGTTCCCATTTTCTCTCCATACATTACAGCATCGATCTTCAGTCATTTGGCCCCGTTTCTCTGACAGACATTGATTGTAGAGCAGGAATTACGAAGGACTTGCCTACCCTATCTTGGCAGAGCTAGGTTGTCGACTTACCTGCGTCCAAGTTTTGTCCTTTTTTGGACAGCATTATGTCTACAGTTGGAGCAAGGGGTTTTCCTGCCAAGAGATAGGTTTGCCACTAATTCAATCATCTCCCATTGGAGATTCTTCAATGCTCATCTTCTACTTGGAGGAGAATAGGGGGTGCTGTCAGGAGTTGACATGTCTCGATATCAAAAAAAAATCTAAAGATAAGAAATAATCTTAGAATGCCATATTCTGCAGATCTCTTGAGGTTTTCGAAGAGGCCCTATCTATCTCTTATATTTGGATAAGCAAATATTGCTTGTCTCCTAGCAACTTGATTTCTGATTAGCTTAGAAAATAACTATAGTAGACTGTCATAGTACCTAACAAAATGACAGGTGTGCATGACTATTAATTTGCATTTCTTAATTATCCTAAACAGTTTATGACAATTAGTAGCAAAAGGCCAAAACTTCACATTTCACTTTTTTTTCTTTCCCCATGACCCTTCCATCCCACTTCTCTGGAGTGGAGTGTCCCTATATAACAGTCCCTCATCCCAGTTCAGAGGTCATATGAGGGCAAAGAGCCTCCTCATACAATGGAGGTCGATGAGGCAGTAACACCAGAGAAGAGTGTCTCATTGCCAGGGAGAGAGAACAAAAAACAAATAAGCAGACAAACAAACAGATAAAAAAGAATAAAAAAATAAAAAAAAAGTCTATGTCCATGTTCCCTTTGGTGTGTTGGTTGTAGTATCAATATCCTCCACTATATAGCTAAAATACTACTATAAGTGAATAGATGCCATATGCATCCTTCTGAGTCTGGATTAGCTCACTCAGGATGAGCTTTTCTAGTTCCATCCATTTGGCTGCAAATTGCATAATTTCATTGTTCCTGAGAGCTGAATAATATTCCATTGCGTAGATGTACCACACTTTGTTAACATTTCTTCGGTTGAGGGACATCTGGGTGGTTTCCAGTTTCTAGCTATTACAAGTAAGTATGCTATGAACATAGATGAGGAAACTTCCTTATGATTCCGTGAGGAGTCATTTAGATGTATACCCAGAAGTGGTATGGCTGGGTCCTGAGGCAAAGCTATTCCAAGTTTTCTAAGATATCGCCATACTGACCTCTATAGTGGTTGCACAAGCCTGCACTCCCACCAGCAATGGAGGAGGGTTCGCCTTTCTCCACACCCTCACCAGCATGTGCTGTCATTTGAGTTTTTGATCTTATCCATTCTAACAGGTGTGAGATGGAATCTCAGAGTCATCTTGAGTTGCATTTCTCTGATGATTAAGGATGTTGAGCATTTCAAGTGTCTCTCAGTCATTAGGGATTCCTCCTTTGTGAATTCTCTATTTAGCTCAGTCCCCAATTTATTGATTGGATTATTTGGTTTCTTGGCATTTAATTTCTTGAGTTCTTTGTAGATTTTGGATATTAGCCCTCTGTCAGATGTGGGGTTGGTAAAGATTTTCTCCCAGTCTGTAGGCTGCCGTTTGGTTAGAATGACAGTGTCTTTTGCCTTACGGAAGCTTTTCATTGTCATGAGGTCCCATTTATTGATTGTTGATCTCAGGTCCTGAGCTGTTGGTGTTCTGTTCAGGAAGTTGTCGCCTGTGCCAATGAGTTTGAGGGTTTTTCCCACTTTTTCTTCTAGTAGATTTAGTGTGACCAGCCTTATGTTAAGGTCTTTGATCCACTTGGACTTAAGTTTTGTACAAAGTGATAAGTATAGGTCTAATTTCATTCTTTTACAAGTGGACATCTTGTTGGACCAGCACCATTTGTTGAAGATGCTGTCCTTCTTCCATTGTGCCATTTGGCTTCTTTGTCAAAAATTAGGTGGCCATAAGTGTGTGGGTCTATTTCTGGATCTTCAATTCGATTCCATTGATCTACTGGTCTGTTTCTATACCAATACCATGCTGTTTTTACAATTATTGTTCTGTAGTACAGCTTTAAATCTGGGATGGTGATACCTCCAGATGTTTTTTTTTTTGTTTTGTTTTGTTTTGTTCTGTTTTGTTTTGTTTTGTTTTGTACAGGATTGATTTAGCTAATCTGGGCTTTTTGTTGTTCCATATGAAATTGAGAATAGCTCTTTCCAAGTCTATAAAAAAATTGTGTTGGCACACACACACACAACTGCTTCTCCAAGGCAGCTTTGGCTGTCTCGCTAATTGGGGCCATTTATAGCCCAATGCAATAAAATTTGATGTTGCAAACTGCAAAAAAAAAAAATTGTGTTGGTATTTTGATAGGAATTGCATTGAATCTATATATTGCTTTTGGTAGGATGGCCATATTTATTATGTTGACCCTACCTATCCATGAGCATGGGAGATCTTTCCATCTTCTAAAGGCCTCTTCATTTCTTTCTTCAAGGGCTTGAAGTTCTTGTTGTACAGGTCCTTTACTTGCTTGGTTAGGGTTGCCCCCAGGTATTTTATGTTGTTTGTGGCTATTGTGAAGGGGGTTGTTTCCCTTACTGCTTTCTCAGCCCATTTGTTTGTTGTATAAAGAAGGGCTTCTGATTTTTTTGAATTAATTTTGTATCCAGCCACTTTGCTGAAGTTGTTTATCAGCTGTAAGAGTTCTCTGGTGGAATTTTTGGGGTCGCTTATGTATACTATCATATCATTGCAAATAGGGATAATTTGACTTCTTCGTTTCCAGTATTTATCCCCTTGATGTACTTTCGTTGTCTTATTGCTCTAGCAAGAACTTCAAGTACTATATTGAAGAGATATGGTGATAGTGGATATCCTTGTATTGTCCCTGAGTTTAGAGGAAATGCTTCAAGTTTCTCTCCATTTAATTTGATGTTGGCCACTGGCTTGCTGTATATTGCCTTTATTATTTCTAGGTATGGTCCTTGTATGCCCGTTTTCTCCAGAATTTTTAGCATGAAGGGGTGTTGGATTTTGTCAAATGCTTTTTCTGCATCTAGCGAGATTATCATGTGGTTTTTTACTTCATCTTGTTTATATGGTGAATTACGTTGATAGATTTTCTTATATTGAACCATCCCTGCATTCCTGGGATGAAGCCTACTTGATCATGGTGTATGATACTTTTGATGTGTTCTTGAATTCGGTTTGCTAGTATTTTATTAAGTATTTTTGCATCTATGTTCATGAGGATGATTGGTCTGAAGTTCTCTTTCTTTGTTGGGTCTTTGTGTGGTTTAGGAATCAGGGTGACTGTGGCCTCATAGAATGAGTTTGGCAGTGTTCTTTCTGATTCTATTTGGTGAAAGAGTTTGAAGAGTATTGTTGTTAGCTCCTCTTTGTAGGTCCAGTAGAATTCCATGCTAAGGCCATCTGGCCCTGGGCTTTTTATGGTTGGGAGATTTTTAATGACTGTTTCTATTTCCTTAGGGTTTATCAGGCTGTTTAATCTGTTAATCTGATCCTGATTTAGCTTTGGTAGTTGGACTCTATCAAGAAAATTGTCCATTTCTCTTAAGTTTTCAAATTTGGTGGAGTATAGATTTTTAAGAAGGATCCAAATATTCTCTGGATTTCCTCAATGTCTGCTGTTATTTCTCCCTTTTCATTTCTGATTTTGTTGATTTGTATTTTCTCCCTCTGTCTTTTAGTTAATTTGGCTAAGAGTCTGTCTATTTTGTTGATTTTCTCAAAGAACCAACTCTTGGTTTCATTGATTTTTTTGTATAGTTCTTTTTGTTTCTAAGTTGTTGATTTCAGCCCTAAGTTTGATGATCTCCTGCCTTCTGCTCCTCTTGGGAGTGTTTGCTTCTTTTTTTTCCAATTCACCCAGTTTAGCTGTTAATTCCCTGATATGAGCTGTCACAATTTTCTTTTTGAAGGCCCTTAGTGCTATGAACTTTCCTCGTAGCACAGCTTTAATTGTGTCCCATAGATTTGGGTATGTTGTGCCTTCATTTTCGTTTGATTTTAAGAAGTCTTTGATTTCCTTCTTTATTTCTTCCCTGACCTAGTGGTCCTCTAGTAAAGAGTTGTTTAGTTTCCATGTGCGTGTAGGCTTTCTGTTAATTCTTTTGCTGTTGAAGTCCAGCTTTACTCCATGATGGTCTGATAAGATACAAGGGGTTATTTCAATTTTCTTGTATCTGTTGAGGCTATCTTTTTGTCCAACTATATGGTCGATTTTGGAGAGGGTTCCGTGAGGTGCTGAGAAGAAGGTGTATTCTTTTGTGTTTGGGTGAAATGTTCTGTAGATATCTGTTAAGTCCATTTGGCTCATGAACTCTGTTAGACTCATTATTTCTCTGTTTGGCTTCTGTCTTGATGATCTGTCCATTGTTGTGAGTAGGGTGTTGAAGTATCCCACTACTAAAGTGTTGGGATCGATGTGTGATTTAAGTTTTAGAAGTGTTTCTTTTACAAATGTAGGTGCAGTTGTATTTGGAGCATAGATGTTCAATATTGAGATGTCCTCTTGATGAATATTTCCCTTAACGAGTATGTAATGCCCTTCTCTGTCTTTTTTTATTAACTTCAATTGGAAGTCTATTTTGTTCGATATTAGGATGGCTACTCCCACTTCCTTCCTGTGTTCATTTGCTTGGAAAAACTTTTCCCAGCCCTTTACTCTGAGATAGTGTTTATCTTCAATAGTGAGATGTGTTCTTGTATGCAGCATAAAGATGGGTCTTGTTTATGGATCCAGTCTTTAACTCTGTGCCTTTTTATTGGTGAGTTGAGTCCATTGATGTTGATGAATATTAGTGACCAGGGGTTGTTATTTCCCATTATTTCGGTATAGGTGGTCTTCTTGTGCTTCTTTTTGTTTAGTTGCTGTGGAGATTTCTATTTCCTCTGTTTTCTTGGGTGTAATTATCTTCTCTGCGTTGGAATTTTCTTTCTAGGATCTTCTGTAGGGCTGGGCTTGTGGGTAGATATTGTTTTTTTATTTGATTTTGTCATGGAATATCTTGTTTTCTCCATCTATGTTGATAGAGAATTTTGTTGGGTATAGTAGTCTGGCTGGGCACCTATGTTCTCTCAGGGCTTGTAGGACATCTGCCCAGACCCTTCTAGCTTTTAAAGTTTCTAAGGAGAAGTCAAGTGTAATTCTGATGGGTCTGCCATTGTATGTGACTTGGCCTTTTTCCTTACAGCTTTTAATATTCTTTCTTTTTTCTTTACATTTGGAGTTTCAATTATTATGTGGTGAGAGGAGTTTCTTTTCTGATCTAATCTGTATGGTGTTCTGTAAGCCTCTTGGATTTTTACTGGCATCTCTTTCTTTAGGTTTGGGAAGTTTTCTTCTATGATTGTGTTGAAGATATTTCCTGGACCTTGGAGTTGGGAGGCTTCTCTTTCTTCTATAACTATAATTCTTAGGTTCCGTCTTTTAATTGAGTCCTTGATTTCTTGGATGTTGTGGGTGAGAGATTTTTTTAGCTTTCTCATTTTCTTTGGATGCTGTACTGATTTATTCCATCAAATCTTCTATGCCTGAGATCCTGTCTTCCATCTCTTGAATCCTATTTTTGGTACTCATATCCATTGTTCCTGTTCTCTTCCCTTGACTCTCCATTTCCTCTTTTAACTCTGACTGTGTTTTCTTTATTGTTTCCATTTCCATTTTCATGTCTTGAATGGTTTTATTTGTTTTGTACATTTCCTGCTCCAATTTGCTTGTCTTTGCCTGGAAGTCTTCCATTGCCCTGTCTTTTTCATGTTCAAGTTGAGCCACTTTATTTTGAAGTTCTCTAATAGTATTATCCATAGCTTTCGTTTGTGCAATTGTGGCTTCTTTGAATTCCTTCATAGATTTAAGTTCTTCTTGAAGGGACTCTATCACTTTCCATAATGTAGAATTGTTATCGTTTTCATGTGTTTCAGCTGTGGTGATGTGATCCAGTTTGGATGAAATAGCATCACTTTCTTCTGTTGGAATCATTCTGCCTTGATTCCTGCTTTTTCTGGGGTCTTTGGCCATTTGGAAGTTCTTAGCTGTCTGTTCCTCTTGTCTTCTGTGCTTGGATCCAAAGTGGGTGCCTTGGTGTAGCAGTAGAATTGTCTGATTCCACTCCTGTAAGGTGAGTTTTTCCGCCCTGCCTCTTGGGTGGAGACTTCACTTATCCAGGGGGTGGAGCTCTATACACTTAAGCTCTGGCTCCCCGCCAGAAGTGCCCGTAGTAGCAAAAAAGTCCAATAATAATAGTGAATTCTTCACAGTTTGCCCAGGGTTGGATCCTGTGGTGGGTAAATCTGCCTTCACCCCCTGTAGCCTTGCTGTTCCCACAGCCCTGTTTATGGAGCCGGCTCTGGAAACTGGCAAGTGGCATCACAGTCGACTAAGTTCCCGTATACCACAGTGGATCGCAATCTGCAGCCAGATGGGTGCTCTGGGTACTCTGCAGCCAAGCCGCATGCACTTCCAGGGATCCACAACCCTTTGTCAGATAGCCGGATGGTCTGTTGCGGGATCTGGGGGGGCCTGCCAGGCTAGAGAGTATCCCTGTGTGGGGTCCAAATCTGCCCGCTGGGTATTAGATTGGAACTTACCCAGCGTGTCTCTCCTGGTGTGGGGGGGGGGGATCCTGATTCCCAGATTCAGCGGCTTCCGTGTGTGTCTGAGAGTGGGAGGGAACGTCTTGCCCAGGGATTTCAATGGTCCCTGGGTAGTTGGGTGAGACCCAGGGGTGTTGAGTCTCTCAGATTTTTTGGTACAGTGTCTTCTAACATTCGTGGTTTTGTGTCTGTTTTCCCCAAGATTAAAATGCATCCTGTGGGCACCGCCATCTTGGATCCCCCTAAAACTTTTTTTTTTATGTTTATTTATTACTTCAAGTTATGTCTCCATCACAGTTCCCTCTTTCAACACCTCCTGGTTCCACCCTCCCACCCTCACCTCCCTCTCCCACCCATCCCACTCCTCCAGAGTGGAGTGTCCCTACATATCAGGCCCCCTCAGTTCAGCAGTCATATGAGGACTAAGAGCTTCCTCTTGTGCTGGGGGCCTAAATGCCAGCACCCCTAGGGCAAATTGTCCCACTAACAAGTCAAAGTCTATGTTCCTGTTCTTTTTGGTGTGTTGGTTGTAGAATAGTTATCCTGTACTGTATGTCTAAAATCCAATTATAAGTGAGTAGATGCCATGTGCATCTTTCTGAGTCTGGGTTAGCTCACTCAGGATGAGCTTCTCTAGTTCCATCCATTTGGCTGCAAATTGTATGATTTCCTTGTTTCTGATTGCTGAGTAGTAGTCCATTGTGTAAATGTACCACAAATTTTTTTATCCAATCATCAGTTGAGGGACATCTGGGTTATTTCCAGTTTCTAGCTATTACCAATAAGGCTGCTATGAATATAGATGAGGATATGTCATTGTGGTTTAGTGAGGAATCATTTGGATGGATACCCAGAAGTGGTATGGCTGGGTTTTGAGGTGGGGATATTCCAAGTTTTCTAAGATATCACCAGGCTGATTTCCATAATAGTTGTACAAGTTTGCACTCCCACCAACAATGGAAGAGTGTTGCACTTTCTTCACAACTTCACCATCATATGCTGTCATTTGAGTTTTTGATCTTAGCCATTCTGGCAGGTGTGAAATGGAATCTCAGAGTCATCTTGAGTTGCATTTCTCTGATGATTAAGGATGCTGAGCATTTCTTCAAGTGTCTCTCAGCTATTAGGGATTCCTCCTTTGTGAATTCTCTGTTTAGCTGTGTTCCCATTTTTTGATTGGATTATTTGGTTTCTTGACATTTAATTTCTTGAGTTCTTTGCAAATTTTAGATATTAACCCTCTGTCAGATGTGGGGTTGGTGAAGATTTTTTCCCAATCTGTACATTGCCATTTTGTTTGAATGACAGTATCTTTTGCCTTACAGAAGCTTTTCACTTTCATGAAGTCCCATTTATTGATTGTTGGTCTCAGGTCCTGAGCTGCTGGTGTTCTGTTCAGGAAGTTGTCACCTGTGCCAATGAGTTCGAGGGTTTTCCCCACTTTCTCTTCTAATAGATTTAGTGTGCCTGGCCTTATGTTAAGGTCTTTGATCCACTTGGACTTAAGTTTTGTACAAGGTGATAAGTATGGGTCTAATTTCATTCTTTTACAAGTGGACATCCAGTTGGACCAGCACCACTTACGTTGACTTAATTTTTGACAAAGAAGCTAAAACCATACAATGGAAAAAGGACAGCGTCTTCAACAAATGGTCCTGGCATAGATTAAATGTAAAAAGGTAGATTAAAGAATTTTGTGTATATCCTGACATAAAGAGAGTGGGTCTGGGCTAGAAGTACAGTTGATAAAGATGCCTGTGGCCTCTGAAATGACCAAAGATGAGATCACTCACTGAAGGCAATGAGGAAATAAGGGCCTGAGATAAAGATATGAGAAACTTCCTGTGTGTGCAGTGTGCATACACATTTCTCTCCTCTCTTCCTCTCTCTCTCTCTCTCTCTCTCTCTCTCCCTCTCTCTCTCTCTCTCTCTCTCTCTCTGTGTGTGTGTGTGTGTGTGTGTGTGTGTGTGTGTGTGCATTAGTGTATGAAGGTAAACATTTACCAGTGTGCATGTGTGTGGAAGCCAGAGATTGACACTGGGTTACTTCTTTGATCACTTCCCATCTTATTTTTTGAGACAAGATCTCTCAGCGAATCCCAGAGCTTACAGCAAGCTTCAGAGATTCTCTACTACCCAGGACTGGGACTACAAGTGCCCACTGCCATGCCTGGCTTTTACAGGGGTGGTTGGGTCAAACTAAGGTCCTCGTGCTTGCTGTGCAAATATTTTATGGACTGAGCTCATCTCTCCAACTCCAAGAAAAGTGTTTGTTTATGGTTCTAGGAACTTAATTCATGGCTTTCACATTCTAGGCAGGCACTCTACCAGAGTTATGTCCCCAGCTAACATACAAAAAAAACTAAAATAAAACAAAATGAAGAACTTACAAAGAAGAGGCAAAAAAGAGAGAAATGGGAGAAAAAGTAGAAAGAGATTGTATGTGCCAGTTTTAGCACAAGGTTGCTAAATAATAGGTCTCTGGATAGTGCTCATTGAATGTAATGACAGGAAGGTGAGTTGTTACCTTAAAAAGTCAAGTATCAAAGGAGTGGAGGCAGGAACAGTGAATCTCCAACACAAACCCACTGCCTTAGCACACCTTCCAAATGGCTCTCACACCACCTCCCATGCTTCATCCTACTTCCCCACCAACTACTCAGATCTTCAGCCATCACTCCTGCTGCTGTTTCCCTGTGTAGTCTCCTTTTTAAAATGGCTCTCCCCTCCAAACAATATGCAGTTTATCTTATGACAACTTCCAGAGTAACATTTCTGAGGTATAGCACAGAGCAATCCATAGGAAAAAAAATATTAGTCTCTGCCTCCTTCTGAATAAAATCTAAACCCCTATATATTACATTCAATGCCTTCCACTGTTGGATCTCAATAAGCACACTCAGCTATATAACCTACAATTTAAACATTGGACTTTATTTTAAAAAACAGCCTTTTAGCCGGGCGGTGGTGGCGCACACCTTTAATCCCAGCACTTGGGAGGCAGAGGTAGGTGGATCTCTGTGAGTTCGAGGCCAGCCTGGTCTACAAAGTGAGTCCAGGAAAGCCAGAGATATACAGAGAAACCCTGTCTCGAAAAAAAAAAAAACAGCCTTTTAGAAATGAAATACTTGTGAGAAGCTACACTCATAAAGTTTCATGACAGTTTGGACATGAGTTGGACAAAGATGACACCAATAGACATGCCAAAGTGATAAGGAAAGACAAAGAGGCCTCAACACTACACAAAGAACTGCAGGCAACTAAGGAATGATGAAAGTATGAGAAATAGTCTTCCCAAGGAAAGAGCACACCAATGGGTTATCCAATACCAAATGGTTAGCCTTGAAAACATACACACAAGTAACATTATACAGACTCAGCAGGTTATATTTAGGAATATATACATATGTATGTATAATAGTATATATTCAAATATACATATATATGCATGTAATAGCAAATAATGAAAAAAGAGGCCATGAATTTGAAAAAGAGCAAGAAGGGATATATGAGAGGGTTTGGAGAGGGAAGAGGGAGGGAAGAAATATGTATTTATATTTTCTCAAATATTTTTAAATAAAATTCATTTAAAGAGTCAAGATTTTAAATATGAGCATTTAAATAAGAATCTTTTTTCAGGAATGGAGAGATCGTTCAGAGGTTAACAGCACTAGCTGCTCTTCCAGTGGACCTGAGTTCCATTCCCAGCACCCACATGGCAGCTCACAACTGTCTGTAACTCCAGTTCCAGTGGATCTCACTCCCTCACACAGACATACATGCAGGCAAAACACCAATGTCCATAAAATAAAAGTAAATAAATTACTAAAGAATCATTTTTTCTCTTTAAAAAAATTTTATTACATTTGTTTTCTTAATGGTCAAGCCTTCCACCAACATCTCATTTCCCCATGTTCCATCCTCTGCATGCTTGAAACTTTCCACCTTCAGTTCCTCTTCTCTTTCATTTTGCCTTTATTTTACTACACTCCTCCACCTTAATGTATTTTCCTCCAACAGTCCCCTTCTAGTTTTCTGGCTTTCATATGTACTCCACGTTGAACATACAAAGCAAAGGATTCCAAGCTAAGATCCACCTATCAGACAGAACATACAGCATTTGCCTTTCTGGATAAATTCAGTATAATTTTTCCTAGTTCTATCAAGTTACCTGCAAATTTCATACCTTTTTTTACAGTTGAGTAATAGTCCATTGAGTAAATGAATCACATTTTCTTCATTCATTCGTCAATTGGTGGGCATCTTGGTTGGTTCAATGTCCAAGCAACTGTGAGTTGAACCAAAATGAAAGTGGATGTGTAAGCATCCCAACAGAATTTTTTGTCACTGATTGTGCACAAATGCTTCAGTGTATTTTTTATTTATTTATTAATTGCTTCAGGTTACATCTCCTTCATAGTGTCCTCTTTCCACCCCTCCCAGTCCCTCCCTCCCACCCTCTACCCCCTAACCCTTCCATCCCACTCCTCTGGAGTGGAATGTCCCTACCTAACAGTCCCCTGCCCCATTTCAGCAGTCATATGAGGGCCAAGAGCCTCCTCATACACTGGGGGCCTACAAGGCAGAACCACTAAGGCAAAGTGTCTCATTGACAGGGAAAAAAAGAAAGTCTATGTCCATGTTCCCTTTGGTGCATTAGTTGTAGTATAGATATCATGAACTATATAGCTAAAAATCCGACTATAAGTGAATAGATGCCATGTGCATCATTCTGAGTCTGGGTTAGCTCACTCAGGATGAGCTTCTCTAGTTCCATCCATTTGCCTGCAAATTGCAGGATTTCATTGTTTCTGATGGCTGAGTAGTATTCCATTGTGTAGATGTACTACAGTTTTTTAATCCATTCCTTGGTTGAGAGACATCTGGGTTGTTTCGAGTTTCTAGCTATTACAAATAAGGTTGCTATGAACATAGATGAGGAAACTTCCTTGTGATTTGGTGAGGAGTCATTTGGATGTATACCCAGAAGTGGTATGGCTGGGTCCTGAGGCAAAGCTATTCCAAGTTTTCTAAGATATCGCCACACTGACCTCCATAGTGCTTGTACAAGCCTGCACTCCCACCAGCAATGGAGGAGGGTTCCCCTTTCTCCACACCCTCACCAGCATGTGCTGTCATTTGAGCTTTTGATCTTACCCATTCTGACAGGTGTGAGATGGAATCTCAGAGTCATCTTGAGTTGCATTTCTCTGATGATTAAGGATGCTGAGCATTTCTTCAAGTGTCTCTCAGCCTTTAGGAATTCCTCCTTTGCGAATTCTCTGCTTAGCTCTTTCCCCATTTTGGTTGGATTATTTGGTTTCTTGGCATTTAATTTCTTCAGTTCTTTGTAAATTTTGGATATTAGCCCTCTGTCAGATGTGGGGTTGGTGAAGATTTTTTCCCAATCTGTAGGCAGCTGTTTTGTTTGAATGACAGTGTCTTTTGCCTTACAGAAGCTTTTCAGTTTCATGAGGTCCCATTTATTGATTGTTGGTCTTAGGTCCTGAGCTGTTGGTGTTCTGTTCAGGAAGTTGTCACCTGTGCCAATGAGTTCAAGGGTTTTTCCGACTTTCTCATCCAGTAGATTTAATGTGTCTGGCCTTATGTTAAGGTCTTTGATCCGCTTGGACTTAAGTTTTGTACAAGGTGATAAGTATGGGTCGAATTTCATTCTTTTACATGTGGACATCCAGTTGGACCAGCACCATTTGTTGAAGGTGCTGTCCTTTTTCCATTGTGCAGTTTTGGCTTCTTGTCAAAAATTAGGTGACCTTAGGTGTGTGGGTTCATTTCTGGGTCTTCAATTCAATTCCATTGATCCACTGGTCTGTTTCTATACCAGTACCATGCTGTTTTTTGTTACTACTGCTCTGTAGTACAGCTTGAAATCTGGGATGGTGATACCCCCAGATGTTTTTTTTTTTTATTGTACATGATTGATTTAGCTATTCTGGGTTTTTGCTGTTCCATATGAAATTAAGAATAGCTTTTTCCAGGTCTAAAAAGCATTGTCCCAACAGAAATTTTTAGACAGAGTACCAAAAGGGCTGCATAATTATTCTTAACTAATTATTATGCTGAGATTCTGAGCCAACTGAATGATCTAAAGATAAATAGGATCAAATGTTGCCTCACATGACTGATGAACTGAGGGAGGCTGAGGTGTGGGTTGCCCCCCACACCTGAGGAGTAGGATAGGTGAGAGAGGGGGTAAAGGTGGGAAGGTGGGACTGAGAAGGGTGGAGGAAGCGGGCTGTGAGGGAGATGTAACTTGAAGAAATAAACAAATGTAATTTTTAAAAAATGAACATAGATGAGGAAACGTCCTTGTAATTTGGTGAGGAATCATTTGGACGTATACCCAGAAGTGGTATGGCTAGGTCTTGAGGTAGAGCTATTCCAAGTTTTCTAAGATTTCACTAGCCTGATTTCCATTGGGTTGCACAAGCCTGTACTACCACCAACAATGGAGGAGTGTTCCCCTTTCTCCACAACCTCGCCAGCATGTGCTGTCATTTGAGTTTTTGATCTTAGCCATTATGACAGGAGAGAGATGGAATCTCAGAGTTGTCTTGAATTTCATTTCTTGTAATAGCTGGAAACTGGAAACAACCCAGATGTCCCTCAACCGAGGAATGGATAAAAAACAAAACAAAAAGCAAAAAACTGTGGTACATCTACACAATCAAATACTACTCAGCCACCAGAAACAACGAAATCCTGCAATTTGCAGCCAAATGGATGGAACTAGAGAAGCTCATCCTGAGTGAGCTAACCCAGACTCAGAAGGATACACATGGCATCTATTCACTTATAATAGGATTTTAGCCATATAGTACAGGATAATTATACTACAGTCAATGCACCAACGGGAACAGAAACATAGACTTTGTTTCCTGTCAATGAGACACTTTGCCCTAGTGGTGCTGCCTTGTAGGCCCCCAGTGTATGAGGAGGATCTTGGCCCTCATATGACTGCATGAACTGGGGCAGGGGACTGTTATGTAGGGACACTGCACTCTGTAGGAGTGTGATGGAAGGGATAGGGTTAGAGGGTAGGAGGGTGGGACTGGGAGGGGTGGAAAGAGGACACTGTGATGGAGATGTAACCTGAAGTAATAAATAAACATTTTTTAAAATATTGACTTGTTGTAATGTTTTAGCAGCTTATTGACCATTTTGAATTTATTTACTCCTCTGAACTTGGTGAGTATTTAGGAGAAAATTCATGAATTAACACACAAAAAGCATAAAGTACAGGGCTTAGCACATAGGAGCTCAGTAGGCACCCATCAATTGAGCTCCACAGGTTTCATAGCAGAGTAGAATGGAGTTAGTAAACATGTGTTCACATGTAGCCAGTCTTGTTTCCTTAGGCCAGGTCTTTAGGCTGTTATTGTGTTCAGCTGCAACCCAAAGCTTCTTCATCATTACCAGAAGATATGGTGATTGCCCTTCAGGGGATGAAGGACCTGGCCATAGAGACGGCATTTAATAAGCATTGTCTTTGGAGCATTTGTATGAGTTTTACTATGCACAACCCTGGAGAGCAATTAACTACAAAGCCATCAAGTTTCTGAAATGTATTTCTTTCTCTTTCATAAAGACACTCTAGGGCAAACATAATGAAACCTCTCCAAGGAAAGAAGAAACAAACCCTTCTCATGATCACCCCAAATACAGTTTTCAAACACTTCCAAAACTGACCCTAAATATAAATATGTTAGCTTATTGCAGTGGAGCCTCTGAAGGATCTCAAGTTCTTCCACATCCTTCCCATATCTTTTCCTTCCATTCCTATATCCACACTCTTGGTGTACAAAACAGATATTTTGATTCTTGAAAGCCAACCTCAATTCCTTTTCCACACTCATCAGCATTTTGGAGACTGGGTGAAGCCAATGATGTCTGGTTGAGCTCATTCAAAAGAAGGACAATTCAAGACTAGTGTCATCTAAAGACAGGACAGAAGGGACAGGGTGAGTACAGTTGCTCATGGATCAACTCTTTGTCTTCATAACTACATTAATCTTCCTTACAGAGTGCCCTAGAGACTTACAAGCCCAGATAGCAGCCAAGGTTTGACTTATAGCTTCCTTCTTTGTACCAGTCATTTTTACCTACCCTTCCTCAAATTCAACCAAATTTGTTTTAAGAGTTTTCCTTTTGTACTCTTTCTAAATTAAATTTGCCTTATTTCTTAGAGCAGTTGTATGTTGTCAATAGCTATGAACTGATGGTAGAGGTATTCCACACAGACTTCTGCATCTTCTCCTAAGACTAACACGCTCCACCAGAGTGTTACAGTTGATGAGCTTCTACTGACATGGCAATGGCATCCAAATGCAGCTCATTAATACACTGAGTTCCATGTTCGGCACTGGACATGGTATAGGTTAGGAAAGATGTATAATGACAGGTATCCAACCACTGCAGTGTCCTACAGATGACTTCCTGGCCAGCATATACTTAAGGCTCTGCCTGTTCATTCTTCCCTTCCGCTGGGTACTAGCAAAATCACAAAGATCTGGATGCTGTTTCCAGAGTTTTGTCTTTTCTAGAATATGTATTTGGAATAACATAGTCTATGGTTTCTTTTACTTAGAAAAACAAGTTTAACAGCCCTTTCATATCTTTCAGAGGCACAGTAACTCATTTATGTTTTGGCATTATGCTTTTCAAATTGTCTAATGTATTTTTTAAACATTTATTTATTACTTCAAGTTACATCTTCATCACAGTGCCCTCTTTTCACCCCTGCCAGTCCCACTATCCCACCCTCTAACCCCTCTCCCTTCTTTCCTACTCCTCTGGAGTGGCCTGTCCCTACATATCAGTCCCCCACCCCCAGTACATGAGGAAGGTCTTGGCCCTCATATGACCGCTGAACTGGGGGCCTTCATGTATTTTTTATTGTTGTTGTTTCCAAGTGCTTTCATCTGTATGCCTACATAAGATCTGAGAGGGAAAAATGGATCAAATTGACTGGATATTTCTGAAAACACTTTATTTTTTAATATTTGTGCTTTCTCTCATCCAATTCAAAACTAGAATTCAAGATAATATATAGAAAATCAAGATTTCCAATAAATCCTACTATGTGTCTGACTCCTATGCACTCACCGCATCAGTTGAGCAGGTGAATAACCTGCCTGTCACGGTGTGTTACTAACTGATATGTGTAGAGGTACTTGGCATAATTCTTTCCTGGGTCTTAAATGACCCACATTGTTGAGAACCAATAAAAGAAACATACCTTATCACCTGGTAACTTGTAAATTATTAAATATCCAGTAGAATATTTTAAGTCTTCAGATAATCTTGAATTTGGAATTTTACAATTTTGTTAACTTTTCACCAAAAAGTCTGTGAAAATAAAATCTGGAACATTACTAAATGTAAAGTAAAACATGCAAAAATATTCTTCAAAAGCCAAGTTACTGTGAAGAAGAAAATTTTCTCATCATATTAATCTCAGAGAAACTGCCAAATAAGAAAAGTAAGGTCATGCTCGCTTTGGAAGCACATACACTAAAAGTGAAATAATACAGAAAAGATGAGCATGGCCCCTGTGAAAGGATGACACACAAATTCATGAAGCATTTCATATTAAAAATGTATTTTTAAGTTTCACTCTTTATTGAAAAAAAATTCATGCAATATATTCTGATCAGTTTTCCATCTCCCTTCGTCTCCTAGATCCTCCACTTCTCCACAGTCTTTCTTTCTGTCTCTCTTTTTAGAAAACAAACAAAAAACACAATTTTAAGAAATGAAAAAAGCACAAAACACACACATAAAAAAATCATCCATAAAACACAAAACCAGAAAACATAATACACAAACAAAAGGCCAACAAGACAAAAAATGCCTAAGCAAAGCAATATTAGACAAAATGTCTACAAAGTACCATTAAGTTCATTTTGTGTTGACCACTTACTACTGATCATGGGGCCCACCTACCCTTGTGTGGCTAATATACCCAGGGAGACTCTGCTGGAGAGAACTAATGTTGTTACTGTTTTCCTCCTTCAAAGCATTTTCTACCCTCTATAATGATCACCGCAACTTGTTTTTCTATTTGTTTTTCTATTTGTTTTTCCACATTTGAATAACAGTCTGTCTTTTCCGAGTGTTTATAATGTTCATTCTTACATTGCACACCTCACAGTGCTTGGTGAGAAAAAAGAAAGGAAGGAGGGAAGAAGGAAGGAAGGGAGGGGGGGGGGGAGGGCGAGAGAGAGACTCAAGAATTCAAGGTCTTGGTTCTAGAGCTACAACCAAATTTTGGTCAGGTTTACTTCTCCTTGATGGACTTCTAAAACATATTTAAGCCTTTACAGTAAAGAAAAGAATTCAGAGGGAATAGAGATCCAGAGGATAAAGGCACTTGCCTCCAAGTCTAAGGACCTACATGATGGAAGGAAAGAACTGACTCCACAATTTGTATTTTGACTTTCATGTGTGCAGTGGCACACCCATATCCCAGCACTTGCATGCTGTGGCAAGTGTGTGCCTAGACACATACACACAAAAAAAAAATGTCAGAGGTTTAAAAAAAAGGAAACAATTTTTTTGAAGAAACTTCTATGCCCTTGAATATGGTCCCAATTATTAGTAAATGCTATAAAAAGTGATTTGGACAGAGTGTAATTAAGACAGACTTCACAGAGCAGATTCTCCAAGTACAATAATGACCTCTAACTCCACACTCATTTTTTTAGACAATGCTTTGAAATTTACTATCTGAATCTGCATTGTTGAGTTAAAGTATTGGATTGTTTTGAACTTTGTATTCAATAAGACTCTTTCAGCTTCATCACTCACTTGCACACTGGATGAAAGAAAGAGCTGGAAAATCTAAGCTTTGAGCATCGTGAGCACCTGCATGGATGAGGCATGAGTCACATGGAGTGAACGAAGGACAGAATGATGAGAAAAGAATGATGAGAAAAATCACAGTGCTTCCAACTCTACAGTGTGTCTGAGGTTTGTGACTTCGTGTTTCCCCCAAAACCAACTGTTTATTCTAAGTTCAAGCCAGGCTATTTTGGTTATAAATCATAAAGATTTCTTCAGATGTTTCTAAGACCTATGTTAGAAAAGGGCACTACTGAGTATTTTCTATGCACAACATTCTGTGTTAGGTGCTTGGTTTTGCTGTGTTCTCAAAGGTTAAGGCCATTTACAAAGTTGAAGTTCTGGCATAGGTGAACCGAATAAGGTCCCTGAGCTTCATAGTCTCCCTCTATGACTGTGTAAGATGGGTATGGTGCTCATTACACCTCTACTGCATGACCTTGGACTTTTCTTGTTACTATGACAAAGTACCTGAGACTGAGTAACATAATGAGAAGATATTTAGCTCACAGGTCTAGAGGTTGTAAGTCCATTATTAGGCAGGCATATATGGTGAAGGCTTCATACTATATCACAACACCATGGGCGGATGCATAAAGGTAGACAGATAATGGAAGAGAATAGAACAAAGAAGCTAACCTACTTTTTGTAAGCCCATTTTTGCATAAACTAACCCATTTCTATAAGAACTAATTCAGTCCCATAAGAAAGATACTAATCCTTTATCAAAGTTCCATTTCCCAACACCAATGCCTTGACAACCAAATTTCAACATCAATTTTGGTAGGAACAAATGATACAAAAACTATAGCAATTCCCTAAGTGTCACCTTCCACAAAGCCCTAGGACAAGGACACAGTGACTCCTCTGGAAAGCACATCTTAATAACTGACTGGCCACTTACTATGTGTTGGCATTTTTATATGACACCTTATTTGTTTTTAAAGCAAATCCATAATCTACTTTCCACAACCTAATTTAAAGATAGAGAAATTGAGACAAAAGACATTAGATAGCCCATCAATATGATACATGAGTAAATGGTGCAGACATGAATTGATTCCTGGGAATAAAAACATCAAATATCACCTAACTCCATAGGTGATATTCATCTCAACTACAGTTTGCTGCTCAAATATTAAAAAAAATGATGCAATTGTGGGGAGGGGACATCTTTATATATATTTTTGTGTGTGTTTGTGTTGTGTATGTGTGTGTGCATGTTCATGTATGTACAGGTGCACATGCATGTGGTGACAAGCCTCCATTGTCATGTATCAGGCACCATCTACCTTGTTTTCTGAGATAGGTCTATTACTGGCTTGCAATTTGCCAAGTAGGTTAGTCTAGCTGTCCAATCCCCTGTAGATCATGGATTTAACATGAGTTCTTGAAATCACATCCTCATGCTTACAAGCACTTAGCTGACTGAGTCATTTACCTGGCCCCTTTTGTTTCTAGCCCAGACCCTCATGCATGTGTAAGCACTTGTCCATAGCATCTGTAATGTGAAAGATTGTTATTAATCCAGGTCTACACCTTTCCTTGTGATCTGCAATGACTGTAACCAACACCTGGAACAGCTCATCTGTGACCATGTTCATCTTCCTGGGATTCTCAGACCACCCAGAACTCCAAACGTTCCTCTTCCTGACTTTCCTGGGCATCTATCTCGTGACCTTGACCTGGAACCTGGCCCTCATCTTTCTGATCAGAGGCGACATCCGTTTGCACACACCCATGTATTTCTTCCTCAGCAATTTATCCTTTGTTGACATTTGCTATTCATCCTCTGTAGCTCCCAAGATGCTCTCTGATTTCTTTCGAGAGAAGAAGGCTATCTCATTCCTGGGATGTGCTGCTCAGTTCTTTTTCTTTGTCGGTTTGGGCCTAACTGAGTGCTTCCTGCTGACAGCAATGGCATATGATAGGTACGCAGCCATTTCCAACCCCTTGCTCTATACCACCATCATGCCCCAGGATCTCTGCATGCGCATGGTGGCTGGGGCATATTTTGGTGGCTTCCTCAGTTCTTTTATTCAGGCCAGTTCCATATTTCAGCTCCACTTTTGTGGACCAAATACCATCAACCACTTCTTCTGCGACCTTCCACCAATCCTGGCACTTTCTTGCTCCAACACATTCCTAAGCCAAGTGGTGAATTTCCTCATAGTGATCACGGTAGGAGGAACATCGTTCCTCGTCCTCCTGGTCTCCTACAGTTACATAGTGTCTGCAGTCTTGAAAATCCACTCTGTGAAAGGCCGGTGGAAAGCCTTCAACACGTGTGCCTCACACCTCGTGGCAGTGACCATGCTGTTTGGGACCGCACTTTTCATGTACCTGCGGCCCAGTTCCAGCTACTCATTCAGCAAGGACAAGGTAGTATCTGTCTTCTATTCGCTGGTGATCCCCATGCTGAACCCTCTCATTTACAGTTTGAGAAACAAAGAGATCAAAGATGCCCTATGGAAAGTGATGGAGAAAAAGAAAGTGTTTTTTAACTTGTGAGTGGAAGCACACTCCTCCACTCTGCTGGAGCATACATGACCCTTTGTGTCACCTCCCCCTCTGCCTTGAGCAATGGAAACATTCTGTGGTCATATTTGAAAATGAATCCCTGAGAGAGTACAGGGAAAGATGGTTGGAATTGGGAGCCATTGGGGCGGTGATGTGGAAACCTAGGGTAGTGAAAACTCCCTGGAATCTACAGGGGAGAGCCTAGGGAAGACTCCTACTAATGGGGAACATGGAGCCTGAACTGGCCATCTTCTGTAACTGGAAAGGCTTTCAGTGATGGAGCTGGGAAACCAACCCAGTCACAAAACCTTTGGCCTACAATCTGTCCTGCCTGCAAGATGTCCTGGGGCAATGGTGATCCAGAACTTGCAGGAGTGACCAACCAATGACTTTTCTAACTAGAGGCCCACACCAGCAGAGAGAGCCCATGCTAGACACTGCCTGAATGACTGGGAATGGCTGAATAGCAAAGAGTCCTAGGGTAGAACTAAGCAAAAATGGCACACACAGAAAAAAAAAAAGTTAATGAAATGATTCCTAATGATGTTCTTCTATCCTGATAAATCGGTACCTAGCCTAATTGTCATCAGAGAAGCTTTATCCAGCAGTTTCTGGATGGAAGCAGATATAGTCAAACATTAGATGGACTTTGGGGAAGCCCTCAAAAGAGAGGAAGGAAGGATTATAGGAGCCATAGGGGTAGAAGATGCCAAGAGAGCATAGACCACAGACTCAAAAAATCAGGGCTCGTAGGGGCTCACGGAGACTGAAGTGGCAATCATGGAGGCTGCATGAGTCTGAACTAGGTCCTCTGAATATGTTATAGTTGTTTAGCTTTGTGTTCTTGTGGGACTCCTGACAGTGGGAGTTTTGGGGTTTATCTGACTGTTTTGCCTGCTCCTAGAACAATTTTCCTCCTACTGGGCTGCCTTGTCCAGCCTTCATATAAGGATTTATACCTAGTCTTTTTGTATATTGTTATTCTGTGTTCAGTTAATATCCCTGGAAGGTCTGATCATTCCTGACAGGGAGTGGGAGAAGAGTGGATTTGGGAGAAGGGAGTAGAGGGAGGAGAAACCATGGTCAGGATGTATTGTATGAAAGATGAACAAAATAAGAAAAAGAAAATGCGGCTCTTCCCATCAGATGTGTTTCTCCGTTCTACATGCTCATTTGCTTATTGAGTTCATCAATCAAGGGCAAATATGAAGGAAATTTCTTCATAAAAACAGCTTCTATCTGGGCATGGTAGCCCACTAATTTAATCCCTACACTCAGGAGAAGCAGGCAGATCTCTGTGAGATGATGCTAGCCTTATCTACTATATAAGGAGTTCTAGACCAGCCTGGGATACATAGTGAGATGTTACCTCAAAACAAATTTATAATAACAAATTTTTATGATAATGTGACAACCACCTGTTATTAGGCAATGGGTACCAAACACAAAAGTTCCTTAACCAAACATTTGTTACAGTGCTTTGGTTATATCACACTGTATGTAGAGTACAAAAGAAAGAAAAAAGTTCTCAACAGGAAACCTAATTTGCTCAGCATCACACTAGATATAAGGGAAGAACTCTGGTACAGACACAGGTCTTTTGGAAGTTGGTCCTACCAGATGGCAGAATTTGAAGAGATCTGTTACCCATAGGTTAGATAAATTATAAGAATAAAATATAAAAATAAAATATCTATTCCATTAAACAGGCAGGCACTTCTTTATGGCCGCTGAGCCATCCTCTAAGCAAATACTAAATGATGATGCACTGCTGCTCACCCCGTCCAAGCCTGTCATCTGTAGAATCAGTATTGCCTATATTTTAAACATGTTATTCCTTCAGAAATTTGACACTAGGAACAAACTCCACTTCAGTTTAATGTCTATCTTGATCAGCATAACCATACTAATGCTCTTCTGTTTAAAGAGATCACTCTGAAATCTCTGATCCCACTCTACCTGGGTTAACACGTGCAGCTACATGAAGAATATTGCATATTTTCCATCATCTTGGGACAATATAGAGCAGGCTTTCATATCCATGTAACTGTTCTTTGGAGAGAGAGACATTTAAAGTAGATTTATCCATCAGAACTATCTCTGCTAGGGAGATCCACTCTGGTTTCATTGTGTCTCTAAATACTTCCAACATATTCCTCTTAGCCTGGCTACTTGAGGACTCCATGGAACTTTGCACTTCCCACATACCTCCTGACTCATTTTCCCATGACCTGCTGTCCTCAAGCTGACAAAAGCTTACAGAAGACATCGACTTAGAGAGGCACACCAGAAGGCAGGAAATAAGAGGCCAGAATCCAGTTCGGCAACCTTTGGATAGTGTCTGTTCACAGAATAGCAGACAAGCTCTTTGTCTTTTGTGGACAAAAGAAAAGATCTTAACCTTCTTACAGCTTACTCTTCTCCTGAACATTGTACAGCAATGTGCTGAGTGTTTAGTAAGTGCAGGCTTAGTAGCCTCAATGAACAGATTTGGTATGATTTCATTGTTCAAATAAGAGAAATATTATTCCACATTGGGGGGTGGGCGTAATCAATGCATGGGAGGAGAGACAGATGTCTCAGGTTTCTGGGGTTACCAAAATTCACTCCCATCCAAGACCAAGAAAATTTAGGATGACCTCTACAAGTCATAAACTGTCATTGCTTGATATCCAAAACTTGCTACCTTGTATACTAATTAAAAATAAAGAAAAAAATTAAAGTGTCACGATGCATCCTTTAGTCTCTGAAAGTAAAACACCAATTATATTTTGAACTAGAAGTTAAAAACTCTTAGCCAATTGTGGCAGCACACTCCTATGATTCCAGCACCCAGAATGTGGTAGCACACTCCTGTGATTCAGCACCCAGAGGACTCTGTAGGTAAAAGAGCTTGCTACACATGCCTGCTGACCTGAGCTCCACTTCTAGAACTCACCAGGGAAGGAGAGTGCCAACCTCCAAAAGTTGTCCCCTGACCTCTCCACATACACTGTGGCATGCACAAGTGCACACATGTGTGCACACATGCAATAATAACTAAACTTTTAAATAAAAAAATCAAAACATCAGCAGAATTATTGATACTGTTTCATGGAGGACTAGGCTTTTATCTGACACAGTGGCTACTTCTGAGAGGTCAGCCCACTCACAAGGAACACTGTACTTAAAATTGCTGTATCTGCCAGGAGGCTTTAAAAAGATAGTATGCTTTCTGCATGGAAACAGATATCACTGAGACAGAAGAAAGGTGGGGGGAACTGAGCTATCCTAGCCAATGTTCTCCAAAAATTTCAATCACATAAGTCATGCCAACCTTCCTAGGACAGGCTGAGTGAAGTTAGAACACAAAACCAGAGGTGCCTTTACCTTGTAGGCTCCCCTTCTAGGAGAGATGGGAATAGAGTTCCATACATGTACTGATATATCCTGAACTGAAGCATCACTCATGGCTCCAAGGGGCTCTATTTCAGGAGGGTCACACAACAGGCAACCAGATTGCTGGGAAATCTCAAATCTCAGGTTAGGGCTAATGATGTTCCTAGCCAATGCCTGAAATGTTTAGGACTGTTGAGAAACCAAAATAACTATTTTAAATGTTTTGGAAAATAATTTAATAAATCACACACACACACACACACACACACACACACACACACACACACACACACCCTAGCAGGAAAGCACATCAAGGTTCCCAGGACCAGTACTAAATTCCTGTGCTATTTTACCTATCCTTTGTTCCGCCACAGTTATAACCACCTGTAATGTAATCTATGTCTGATCTCCTTCTAGACAATGAACACCATGAATGTAGAAATCACTGCTTATTTGATACCCAGAAGGTACTAAATATATAATGTGGTTGATCATTATCACTGACCTTTTAATGGAAATCAATGATATAACCAAACTGTGATATCTGTCCTATGAAACTGGCTGTTCCATATTATTGGTGAAATGTCTGTCCATGGGTATGAATGACTTTGCAAAGCTCAATTCTGATCTAGTCCAAAGACTTGTGGGTATTTCTCAGGCCTTCCTGAATACATTTTGAGAAGCACCTCATTGTCTTCTCATTGTGGATGGGGGATAGGGACAGAGAGAAAGAGTGCACACATATACATGTTGCTTAGTAACTTTTTAATAACTCCCATCGCATCTGCAAGCTCTTGTCTTCACCATTAAAAATTACTCTTGCTACAAATATCTGACACAAATCCCTGTGCTGACTATTATACTAGACTTCTAATTTGGCATTTGGGGGAACACTGCAGGCTGTGCACGTGTTCAGGTGAAAAAGAGCACAGCCTTGACAATAGATAAACTGGCACACTTGCTTTCTAACACAAAGGTAGGTGAGAGCATCCTGAAGACTTGATAAAACTTATGATTTATGTAGTGTTATACCTTTAGTCCTTGAAAAGCAAAACACCCATAAGTAATTTAAATATATATCATTTTGAAGTGAAAGTTAAAAACTCTTAGCCAGGTGTAGTAGTACACATCTATGATTCCATCACTCAGGAGATCAGCCTTGCCTACTTCATGCCAGCCAGAGCTACATAGTGAGATCCTATCTCAAAAACTAAGATATGTGTAAGTAAAAGGTAAGATTTTTAGCAAAAAAATCATTGTACTTTTGAAGACACAGTTAAATTAAAAGGTTTTTTAAGTCAAACTCATTGTATGAGCATCTACTGAGTATCTGTAATGTCTAGGATATTAAGCCCTATGGTCCCTTTCTAAAAAGATTAAATCTAGCTGCAAACAGGAAGAGAAACTTGAGTGATGGTGATGTCAACACTGCAATGACATTGGTGAACTGCATTTGTGTGATGCTTGGAAGTCATGGTGTACACTCACAGGCAGAAAGGCAGCTCACAGACACTCACAGTAACACAAATGAATAGAAGATGGAGTATAAAGTCCAACATGGAGTAAGGAAGGACACATGCTTGTCAGGGACCTACTGCACATTACACACTCACATCTGTTAGTTCAGACATCTGTTCCAAGAGTATTATTGAATAACTGATGTATGCTAGGAAGTTGCTACCAATTCAGTAGAGACGGAAGTCTTGACTCCAGGAATTTTGCATTTTAAAGGAAAGGCAAAAATACGTATAGAAGATGCTGGACTGCCATAAGCAAAGCCCACTGTGAAGAAAATCCCGAGCTTCTCATTTCGTAGAGTGGTGTTCCAAACTTCATAATGGCTAAATTGTTCAGGATTAGAGAGTCCAAATGTAAACTATTTGAACCCGACTGCAATGCTTGTGTCCTTTGGGCAAGCTGCCTCTAGGGCTGATCATGCAACCCTGAGCGATCATGCAGAGTGGCCATCATTTGATCCTGACCTGTTCTTGAGCCTGAGTCTAGTACCTTCTCAAGTGTCTGGCCACAAAGCCCAGGTAGAATGCTAATTCTTCAAAGAAAGACAAAATGGGAATAGCTTTGATCTAAGTTCTGAGAGCACAGAATGGACAGGTCCCAGGCTCTTCACTGAGGCAGTGCCTCACAGAGCTATAAGAAATGAAAGAAAACTGGAGCTGACTCCCCCGCCCCACGCCTTTCCTCAGTAAATTGTATTTCTTACAACTTTACTGAAAAGGAAAGGAAATATACAATATCAGAATTCAAATCATTAGAGAAAACATTTCAAACAGTGAGTGTGAGCAACTTATTTTTTTCAGATCAGAAGCTATTAATTTTTTTAAATAACTTTTTAAACAGACATAAGGCACTGTACATTTTAAAATAAAGTTGACAGAATCAGGTGTGGTGGCACACTCCTGAAATCTCAGTGCTTGGGAAGCCAAGACAGAAAGGTTATAAGTTCAATGACAGCCTGATAAACCTAACAAGATCCTATCTCCAAAAGAGTAAAAAGTTAATCTCTAAATTAGCTAATTAATTTATCAAAACGGCCTAAATAAAATTACTGGCAGATAATAGCCACAACTATTGAGACCTACATCCTTTCAGACTTCTAGACATGTAGTTTTTTTCTCCTCAAAATTATGTCAGCTAATATAGTTAGTGTTTTAACACATCACTAAAACGACATCTTGTCACAGGTCTACACTGCCAGGCTGAAAGTTTGAAAATTTAAACTGTACATTACATAGCACATATTGAGCCAACTTTTTATACCAAGCATTGGCTTAAATTCTTATTTCTTCTATTTTGCCCTACGATGAGTCTTCTTGGTCCTTACAATACTAAGCATTTGGTTTATTGGTCCTTTAATCTGAATTCCCAAAGCAGAATTTCATACTAATAATGTTTGCACATTTTAAGTTTTAATACATATTTTCAAAATGCCATTCCTCCAAATTTTGTCCCCTAGTATCCAATATATTTGAAGTTGTTTCTTTCCCCATATCCATATCAAAATGCAGGCCTTTTCAACATTGGCCAACATTCTACATGAAAATGATGTCTGATTGCAATTTTAATTTGCATTTCTTTCATTAAGAGTATGATTGACCATCTTTTGAAATGTGGGCTGATCAATACATCTTTGTGTAACTTATGATCCATTTTTTAAAGTTTCTGTCTGTGTCATATTGATTTATAAGTTTTTTGTCAAAGGTATTACGACTAGATAAGGATTAGTGGGGAACACCTTTAATCCCAGCACTTGGGAGGCAGAAGCAGACAAATCTCTATGAGTTTGAGGCCAACTTGCTTACATAATGGGTCTTAGGCCAGCAAGGGCTGGATAAGGGAGACCTTGTATCACAAACAACAACAAAGATTAATGCTTTGGGGGCTTTTTGCAGATATTTTTCATTTTTATGTATATTTAATTTTAATATTTATAATACTTTTGAAAAATAGACATTACATATTGTCACTTAATCAAACCTAATTGTCCTTAATATAATTTTCATCTACTTCGAGGCCAGCCTGGTCTACAAAGTGAGTCCAGGACAGCCAGAGATACACAGAGAAACCCTGTCTCGAAAAACCAAAAAAAAAGTATCAAGATATTTTTATTACTGGCTGATCCATGCTAAGAAAATGTTTTTAAGTTGGTAATGCAAGTTAGGATGGAAACTGAGTTAGGTATAGAACTTTAAACTCATCAAGATAGATATATAATAGAATATTATTATCAATTGCCAAATACATATGGACTGGACATTGGGAATCTGTGTTATACCTTATAATTTTCATAATTGTTGCCTAATTTTTCTTATTGTTTTCTATTGTATTTATTGTTATAAGAAAAAGAGCCTTTTATTAGACTAAAAGGGGGAACTGTTGGTGGGGGGAGATACACCTTAATTTTTTTTTTAAAGTGGATAGGAGTGTGAAGGAGAAGAGGGTAGGAGAGTGGGATCGGGAGGGGGGGAGGGAGGGGAATGTAACTGAGCTCTAACTTGAAGAAATAAATAAATGTTGGAAAAACTATAATTTTATATATTTCTTTATTTCTGTTTATTTATTTTATTTTTATTAATGTTTTGCCTGCATGTATATCTATGCACCACTTGTGTGCCTTGGTACCCCTGCAGAAGGAAGCATCAGATCCCCTGATAGTTGAATCAGAAATAGTTGGAAGCCATCATGGTGTGCTGGGAATCAAATCCAGGTCCTATGAAAGAGCAGCCAGTGCTTTTAACCACTGAGCCATCTCGCTAACCCCTCCAAAAATTATTTTCAAAACCTTCACTTCAACTTTATTCTAATGTTTTCACTGCTTTCACATTTGGTGTCTATGATTTTCTTTTTCTGTGAGAAATACGTAAGTTTGTAATCTATTTCAGTTTTTAGTATCCCTACATAAAAAGAAGTCAAACATCCAAACACATTTAGAACTAAGCTCACTCAAAACTAGAAAATGAATATATCATATCAATTTTTAAGTCCATTTCTGGGAATTTGTCTTAAAGAAATTATAGATGCATACAAAAAAACATTTACCAATTGTTCTATACTATGTTCTTTGAAAATATTAATTAGAGTCCACTGGTCAACTTAAAAGAGGAACATGAGGCTGATGTGGTCCCCTCTCCTACACTTTCAGAAAGCCTGGCCCCCCATGCCATCCATCACTGGCTTTCCAATCTCCCTTTTTCTGTTCCAACCTCCCAAGACTGCTTCTCACCTAGTTAATGCCTTGTTCCTGTCATAATAAATGTGATTCCTACCCTTGCCTGATTTATACTGTACCAATGAAAGTCTCTATCTTTAGTAAACAATATGTTACCATCAATCTCCAGAGAACCCAGCAGACTTTATAGCAACAGTAACAAGATACATGCAATAAGATAAAATGACAGAGAGAGAGAGAGAGAGAGAGAAGAAACTATGACAGGGCTCCACATTTTTAAATGGGGTAAGTAATGAAGCCACACATATATTTTGAAAAGTAAAAGAAATATACATGGTTAGCAAAAGAGTCCCAATTTTTCTAAGATGAATCTTACTAAAGTGTTCTCCCTCCTACACATAAACATGTCCCTTGGAGCTTCACAGATTCTGTCTTCAGCAGTGTCATGGGGTAGATGCTCTTCCTTGTAGATGCCTTTGATAGAAGACGAAGTTTCAGGTAAACTTTATTGCCTGTATGGCTTGCTGCTGTTGCTTAACAAGTGAGTGAGGATGGAAATGAATCACTACAGAGTATCAGTCACAAAGAGGATACTACTGAATGCTGACATATTGAAGTAAGATTCCTATTGAGCATATATCAATGAAAGATTTTAGGAATGTTTTAACTAAAAATATGTAGCTTAAAATTAAAAAGTTAACAGTTTTCTTTTTTGTAGAAATGAACTTTTAGTGATAGGCACATCAGGGATCTAAGATGCCCACAATATTCCTATTTAAGCTTTATGTGTATCCTAATTTCTCAAATAAAGAGACTAAAGTTGACTCAATTTTGAGGTAATTTTAAAGGAAAAAAACATGAATGTTGATTGTTTATGGAATCCTGTAGCATGCTTTTATTTTGAGTGAAAATGTTTTATTATTATTTTCATCTTTGTTCTCATTTTTATTATGCTGTCTTCTTCACACTTGTTCAACTGCTTTCAAATGACAACTGTCTACCTCTACTCCTGAGGTGGAATTTGGTCTTCTCAGATGTCTGATTTATCTTAAAATTTTCTGAGATACAATTTGCTTATTAAATGCAGATATTCTTATTGAAGATGATTTTATTCTCTAATGGGTCATTTCTGATTTGGAAACAAAAGCTATTTTTATCATATAGAAATAGTATAAAGTTTCTGGAATACACATCAAAGAATCTGGCTAAAGTTCTCTTTTACTAACTCACACTCTCATTATAATCAAATTAACAGATTTCTCGTTTTACTCCTGTAGTGAGGAACACCAGGCTGAGCCACTGCCGATGTTCTGTGAAGCTCTAATGATCAGTTCTTCTGATCATTAAACGTTCTGATTGTTAAATAGCCCTGAACATCCACTGCTGGTCGTTGGTCTTCCAGGGGCCCTGAGAGTCCACGGAGATCCAGGTTTCCAGTTTACTAAAGAACAGTACTTATGAGGGCCTGATTCTTCCTTCCTGTAAGTCAAGAATGAGAGTTAAATAGTCAGGCTACTTAACTAATGGCTTAAGCTTTGTCTACCCATCAGGACTCTGATCATCCAAAGTCGTTCCCAGACATTGATCTGGCAGAGTGATGCCATCACAAAATTTATGGGGATTGTTGAGGAGAAAAAGAATCAGTGGACATTGATTAAACATATCAAGTTATATTTTTAGATAAAACTATTGCAATGACAAAGTAAGTTTGGGTTCAAATCCAGATACAGCAAGGGTGGGTAGGTGCTTAAAGAAATGAGCCAATGAGAGGGAGTCCTTTAAATAGCCTAATAACATTAACAGTGTAAAACAAATGACAGTCCAGCCTCATGCTACCATACTCCAAACCCTAATATATCTTCTCCCCTAGGTAGATGTGACAGAAGCTTATCCCAGCCATGGGCCAGTTAAACCACACCAATGTGAAGGAATTTGTCTTCCTAGCTCTTACTCGCTTCCGAGAACTGGAGTTCTTTTTGTTCGTGGTCTTCTTTCTTATGTATGTAACTACTGTACTGGGAAACACCCTCATCGTGGTTACTATCACCTCTGAGTCCCGCCTGCACACTCCTATGTACTTCCTCTTGAGGAACAAATCCATTCTAGATATTATTTTTTCATCTATCACAGTTCCCAAGTTCCTGGTGGGTCTTTTATCAGAAAGGAAAACCATCTCCTATAACGGCTGTTTGACACAGATCTTTTTCTTCCACTTTGCAGGTGGGGCAGATATTTTCTTCCTCTCTGTGATGGCATATGACAGATACCTTGCAATTGCTAAACCCTTGCACTATGTAACCATTATGAGGAGACAAGTATGGGTGGCCTTGGTGGTGGCCTCCTGGGTAGGTGGTGGTTTGCATTCAATTGTCCAGATAATTCTAATGCTTCCACTCCCCTTCTGTGGCCCCAACACCTTGGATGCCTTTTACTGTGATGTACCCCAGGTGGTGAAGCTGGCCTGCACTGACACCTTTGTTCTTGAGATTCTCATGATCTCTAACAATGGGCTGGTAACCCTGCTCTGGTTCCTCCTGCTCCTGGGCTCCTACACAGTCATTCTGGTTATGATCAGATCCCATTCTGGAGAGGGACGGAACAAGGCTCTCTCCACCTGCACTTCCCACATCATGGTAGTGACTCTCCATTTTGTGCCCTGTGTTTACATCTATTGCCGACCCTTCACTACCCTGCCCATGGACACGGCCATATCTATCAATAACACTGTCATCACCCCCATGCTAAACCCCATGATCTATACTCTCAGGAACCAAGAGATGAAGTCAGCCATGAAGAGACTGCAGAGGAGGTTGGGGCCTTCTGAGAGTAATAAGCTAAGGTGAGCCATCTGGTGGAGTCCAGAAGTCTAAGACTAATTCAGTTCTCTGCATCTGCTAATCTAAGAATAAAAGAGAACTAGTTCTATATATCTTCTGTGATACAGATGTCACCATATGCCTTTTATAATATAAATATGTAAATCCATTAGAGGGAATATGAAAATAAAATTAAGAGATGAGACCAGACAATGTGTACTCTATGACTTACATACTGGGGGAAAGTCCAGGCAAAATAAATGAAACCAATACCATAAGTGCTTCTATGCTGTCATCTGTCTCTCATACCAACCTTCCCTTTGATTCACCACCTCTGATGCAGAATAGCACTACTGTCCACAAAGTTACCAAAGAATGAAGTACAGTCAATGGTGTGGGATGGTAGTTTTTTGTTTATTTGTTTGTTTGTTCTTTTTAATGTTTTTTTATTTTGTGAATTTCACTTCATGCACCCTGTTCCCTCTCATCTCCCACCTCCCCTCAGACCTACCCTCCACCCTTTCAACCACTCTCAACATAAAAAAGGATCTCATTGTGGAAGCTGTAGTGTGTCTCAATGTGTCCCACAACATTCCCTTTTGTCCACACTTCTTTCCTTGCAAATATTCATTATAATGACTCCTTTGTCTGGAACGAGACATCTGGCTTCTGCTACTTTGTCAGTATTAGAGCCTCATTGGTACTCCTCTCAGATTTGCTGTTGTTGCCCTGTGTCATGGAGATCCTGTGGTTTTGGGTGAATGGAACTGGTCTCCTCATGGACTCCAGCAGTTCACCTATGGTGTAGGTGTTGGGTTGGGCCAATTCAAAGCTCTGGTTCTGGGCCTCCAACCCCCACATCTAGGGCCAATTCTACTGTGCTACTCAGGCAAGGTGCAGGGCCTGCTCTCCAGAGTGCTACAACAGGTAAGGGACTGGACCAGTTCTCCTCCTCTCATTTGCCCATCAGGGCCAACTCTCCTACTTGCTGCCTGTGTTGAGGGCATCAGAGAGTGGAGGGGGTCTCTCCCCTTCCAAAACCATCAAAAAGTAGACAAAAGTTACGGCTGGCTCTCTCACACTCATACTCTCAGGGCCAGTTGACATAACATCCCCTATATCCAGAGCCAGCTGTATTGTGAAATACAGGTGAGGTGCAAGGCCTGCTCTCCCCAGTGCTGCAGCATGTGAGGGACAGGGTCAGCTCTCCTGCTCTTATGAGACTACCACGGCCAGATCTTCTGTCTGCCACTGGTAGTGAGAGCAAAAGGGAGTGGAGGGGATCTCTCCCTCAACACCACCACAATAAAGCAGACAAAAGGCAGGATTGACTCTACCACACTCACTCCCTCAGGGCTGGCTTTCACTCACAACCCCCACATCCAGGGGTCAGGCAAGGTTCTTCTACTCTCTGTCTTGGTTCCTGTCCTTGGAGCCTATCTGGTGATTGCCTGGTGTTGGACTGGTGGTTGTCACAGGCTAGCTCTTTATCCTGGCCCCATGACACTGAACTGGTTTTGGTCTCCAGCTTGGTTTTTTTCCAGGAATGTTAGGCCACTATTCATACAGATGTTCATAGGTCAGACACTGAATGTAGACATAGCCTCTCTCCTCTCTTCCACTTTCTGATGCACATGTATCACAGCAGCCACATCTGCAATGCCTCTAGGGGCAACGAGGATGTTAGTGTTATAAATCAGCATTGATGCCAATGTGGATCAAGCATTCAATGTTCCCTGTAGCTATCCTTGCATTCCTAAATATGCATATACACATTGGTCAGTTATTAAGAATGATTTTACACAATGAGTACAGTATTATAAATGTATTTCATCAATTAGTGAAAAGATAAGGAATTATCTAAATTTGGATAAATCTGGTGTGTGTGTGTGTGTGTGTGTGTGTGTGTGTGTGTGTGTGTGTGTAAATCTGACTAAAGCCCAGTGGTGGTGGTACACATCTTTAATCCCAACACTGGATTAATTTACTGGAGTAAGTTCCAAACAGAAACCCTATCTGGAATATATATATATATATATATATATATATATATATATATATATATATATATATATATATA
>CAJQZJ010033704.1:404780-421467 GCA_907164525.1 Lophiomys imhausi | reverse complement strand
ATAGATAGATAGATAGATAGATAGATAGATAGATAGATAGATAGATAAACACACACACATGAGAGTGCATGCATGCCACTTCAAGGTATGGAGGAGAGAGGACAACTTGTAGAAATGTGTTCTCTCCTTCCACCACGTAGGTTCTCAGAAGCAAACTCAGCTCTTCACACTTGGCAGAACGTGCCTTTCCATGCTGAGCCATCTCACCAAGCCTTCAGTGGCTTTTAAACTAAAAAAATAAAATGTAATAAAATCAGGCCATTAGAATTTGAGAGCTGGAGGAACCCCAGAACCTGTTCTGTGCACCTTGTCATAAGGCCTCCTTCATAGAGTTTCTAGAGGTAAGTTTTAGCAGAATCCACAAACACTCACTAAGTACAATATGAAAACAGACGGTCTGAGCAAAAGCGTAACTTACGCTAATACTAGAGCTGAGGTGAGCAGGGTCAAGTGCTTTTCCCAGGTAACAGAGCAAATTCCTAATGAGAACGCTGCAGTGACAAATTACATACCTATGCATATTCTATCTGTGCAGGATGAAAACCTTACTTTGCTGCTTCAGTAATGTTAGCATTTCCCTCAATGGGATACATAGAGGAAGAAATGTCATTCAATGGGCTGAGAAATCACACCAAGGTGACTGAATTTATTTTTTGTGGCCTTACCCAGTCTCAAGAACTGAGCTTACTCTTATTTTTCTTTTTATCTGTGATTTATGTAACAACTGTGTTAGCGAATGTGACCATCATGGTCACCGTGACCTGGGAGTCCCGCCTCCACACCCCCATGTACTTTCTGCTCCGCAACCTCTCTGTCTTGGACATCTGCTTCTCCTCCATTACTGTTCCAAAGGTCCTATTGGACCTTCTCTCAAGAAGAAAGACCATCTCCTTCAATGGCTGCTTCACTCAGATCTTTTTCTTCCATCTGCTTGGTGGGGCAGACATTTTTTCTCTCTCTGTAATGGCATTTGATCGGTACATGGCCATCTTCAAGCCCCTACACTATGTGAACATCATGAATAAAGGGCGGTGCACAGCCCTCATCGTGGCCTCCTGGATGGGAGGCTTTGTCCACTCAATCGTGCAGATCTCCCTCTTGCTCCCACTTCCTTTCTGTGGATCCAATGTTGTTGATGGGTTCTACTGTGATGTCCCACAGGTCCTCAAGCTCGCCTGCACTGACACCTTTGTTCTCGAACTCCTGATGATCTCAAACAATGGCTTGATCACTACACTATGGTTTGTTCTCCTCCTGGTGTCCTACACAGTCATCTTGACAATGCTGAGGTCACACACAGGAGAGGGAAAAAGAAAGGCCATCTCCACCTGCACCTCCCACATCACTGTGGTCACCCTTCACTTTGTGCCCTGCATCTATGTCTACGCCCGGCCCTTCACTGCCCTCCCCATGGACAGAGCTGTCTCCATCACCCTAAATATTATTGTTCCTGTTCTGAACCCAATGATCTACACCCTGAGGAACCAGGAAATGAAGTTAGCCATGAAGAGACTCAGGAAAAGACTCATACTTTCTGAGGTAGAATAGTTCCATTACTGATTGTGGAAAGGGGAAATATATAATTGAGTCATTTTTTCTATGTTGGGACTCAGTGATACACAATTAACTATAGTAATATGGTATGTATATGAAGGATCTGGCTCATAAAAGTGTTTGTAAGCATGGACATCATAGAAAGGTAATCAAGAAGAATATAACCCTTGAAGGGAGAGTAGCAGAAAACAATGAATAAACACGAATATAAATGTACCAGAATTGCCCATCAATGGTCTTAAGGAAAAGATTTTTATTTTGAGACATACAGAGGTCATCAGAATCATCTGTCTCAAAACTGTAGATCTCTAACACCTGTGTCTCCACTTATTGTCAATTATTCTATGACTTTGGGGGAAATCTACTATGAATTAAAGAGTAATTTTAGCCTCCCTTTTAAATCAATACATACTTGCTATAAATGGTTTTTAAAAGATTCACTGCTGTCATTCTGTCAAAAGTGACTGTGAACTTGTCTTACAGTCTGCCTTTGTAAAACCTCGATATATAAATACATAAATATCAAGAATCTGGAACTAATTATCTTGCATTTAACATTTTCTTGTATGTAATTAATCTTAATGTTTGAAAAAATAAAAATTTATATCCAACACAATAAATACTTTGTTTTTCTTATATATACTGAATGTGGCTTCCTTTACTGTGGTTTATTAAAATACAATAAAGTTGTCAAATTAAGAGATCTACTTCTCATTTATAGTTTCAGTCTCTAAGCAGAACCCAACCCATTTACTTAAAGTAAATCTTATTTGGATCTGTGGGATGGGAAAAACAAAGACATGTAAAAATTGATTCCAAACTCAAGTCAGTCTTAACCTTTTCCTATTTTGAGGATTGAAGTTGATTTTTTATTTTTTTTTTTTGACACAGAGTATCATTTGTAGCCCAGGAAGGCCTGGAACTAACTATGGGACCCAAGTTACCCTCAAACTCACAGTAACTGCCCTGCCTCAGCCTTTCAGGATTATAGGTGTCAAAAAGTAGACTCAAAAACTTTGTTAGCACCTGTGTACACAATAGTATAGTTACAATGCAGTCAGGTAGTGTTCTCAGAAATGACTTTATTCCAACTTCCGAACAGCCGATATAGTGAGTACAGAGAGCCCTGGAATCTGAACTCCAGGCAATTGTATCCAGAAGAGCAAAATCATTTCCTGCTTCCTCCATCTGTACCATTGTATCTAGGAAGACAGAAGTAAAGGATCCACTGAAATGTATTTAATAGGTAATGATAGAGATGATCATAACTAATACACAACCATATTTAATTTATCAAAAATTTATAGGCTTTGGAAATTAAAATTTGTAAGAGTTATGAAGTAATTCCATAAACATAATGCACATTGCATTGTTTCCTTGTGGGAGCAGATCAAACCCAAATACACTGATATTTCCATAGGAAGATATGGGACTAATCCTAAGATGGATAAAAGTATATACAAAGACTGTGTGTGAATTCATGTTAACTCAAATGAAATCATGCCACCGATTAGGTCATGCTTTACTAGACAAGCTTTACTAGAGACAAGGACAAGCTTTACTAGATTGTACTTGCTTTACTAGACAAGCTTTACTAGAGACAAGGACAAGCTTTACTAGATTGTGCTTGCTTTACTAGCTTTACTAGAGACTAGGACAAGCTTTACTAGATTGTACTTGCTTTACTAGAGACAAGGACAAGCTTTACTAGATTGTACTTGCTTTACTAGCTTTACTAGAGACTAGGACAAGCTTTACTAGATTGTACTTGCTTTACTAGCTTTACTAGAGACTAGGACAAGCTTTACTAGATTGTACTTGCTTTACTAGCTTTACTAGAGACAAAGACAAGCTTTTGTAGTAAAGCTTGTCCTAATAATAAGGACAAGCTTTGCTAGAAAGAAGATATGTGTAAGAGAAATAAGATATAAAATAGAACATAAATGTAAAAGCTTATGCATAGCTTTTTCCAAGCTAAGTAAAAATGATACTGAAAGCAGAAAGCAGATTTATAAAAAGAATAAAACAAAACATCTAGAAGTGAAAATTATAATGAACTGAAAACCGAAAAGGGATTACACATGGACAGAGGACAGAGACAGAGCAATACACTATATTGGGATTGACACACATGGAGAAGAAAGCAAATGAATGTGGTAAATGCTAAGTATGACACGAGTTCCTTAAGAAAACAGTAAGAATGTAGAAGCACAGTTTTAGGAGATAATAATAGAGGAATATCCATATTTGATGAATTATACAGATGTTCAGATTCAAAATATATCAAAATGGAATACAAAACGTGAGCTGAAATGAAAAATTCCCTGTGAGGGCTCAATTGTACAATTAAGCATGCAGCAGAAAGAATAAAAAATTTTGAAAACATGGCCCCTGAAATTACATAGTCTGAACTTGCAAAGTACACCCAAATCCAAGGATTCAGGCCCACTAATCTCCTTCCTCAGCTACTGTAATAGCTTTATTCTTATTCTGAAATATAGATAAATTGGGCTTGTAAAATATACACTAGGACAGGAGCTCAGCCATGCAACATTTACCCAGCACATATGAAGTCCTCAGTTTGATTCCTAAAGTTGACAGAAATAATACAACACTACTAAGTTACTTTCTATTTTTAACTCTGGTTTGTTTTGTTTATGTTTTGTCATCTAAAATAATTCCATAATTTAATTTTGGGAGGTCTTTTTGAAACAGGGTTTCTCTATGTAGTCCTGTCTGTCCTGGAACTCACTATGTAAACCAGACTGATCTTGAACTCATAGAGAACCTCCCGCCCCTGTCTCCCAAGTGCTAGGATCAAAATTGTGTGTAACTACACCCAACTAATTAAATTTGTTTTAAAATAACTTTATCTTCACACTAGAATGTCGGAGGGATATGTTTCTGTCTCATCGTCTCGTTCCTGTGTATGGAAGCAGAAACTATGATACATTGGAAGAAGTAGGAGTTCTGTAGTTCAGGCTGGATCCCATCTCACAGAGTTGTGGAGGATGCCCTTAACTTTCTGCTTCTACCTGGAATTCTGGGATTACAGGTGTAAAAAACCATGCCCAGTTTATGCCATACTTGAAATTGAACCCAGGGCATCTTGTATGTTGGAGAGGTAGTCTACCAACTGAGCTAAATCCCTAGACTTCAGTAACGACAATACTGAGTTGATCATAAAGTTTATCTTTTCTGCATGCTTGGTAGGTTAGAGACTCCAGGGTTCCTATGAGATGGCTAATTCCTTTCTTGGATGAATGGCAGTTCCTGCATTATACTTGTTTATTTATTCTTGTTCTGATTTTTATTTTTACCTTCAAATATCATTCTTACAAAATATATTGACATGTCATATTCTTCTTCAAAAAAGTGTATTGCATGGCCCAAGGCTCCTCTTACCACCTCATTATGATTAATTTGTGAAATCATTAACCTCTTTGACAAGGGGCACCCTTGTCTCCTCCCTGTATTGGTCCTACTCCTTTCTTCAGATTGGCTGCTTTTCATTAAATACACAAGATGACGGCTGGGAAAGAAAGAAAAAGTCAAAATAAGGGTTCATATAACCCTGGATCACTGTGATGAGGTGGATTTTGTGGTCCTAGAAATAGCAACAAACAGGATCAGGAGCCTCAACTGTTTTCTGTTTGATGTTTGAAGCCACTAGAGGTCCAGTATTTCTAACTTCTCAGCTTGTTTCCATGTTACAAAGATATATTTTAAAATGTACACCTTTCATGTTTTTGAGAACATGAAAACGGACACTGGAAATGTTTTAGATATGTGATTTGGCATGCTTTAACAGAGTAAGCTAAAAATGAGAGGATCTGATTGCTCTCTTGTCATTAGATAATGTGGACAAGGACTATGTAGTGGGTTTTTTCCATAATGGGTCTCTGTTTCATTTACACAACTTAATAATTACCACTGAAAGTCCATCCACCAGTGAAACTATCCACTTCAATTCCATATCCTTACCCAATAGCTCTCATAACAGGCCTAAGACTAAGAGATCAGGACACAGCGCAGGGGCCCAGAGCAAAATGTTGAATATACAAATCAAATATTCTCTTCTATGGCCTCTAAGGAATTTGTAAACCATTCATAATCTGTTGAAGACTGTGTGTGCACATGCATGTCTGATAGCATTTTAATGAATCCCATTGAAACTTCATCATCAAACCTAGAAGCAGTTACTGCTACTTTCCTATCCAAAGGTAATCTTGTTGTCATTCTTATATTAAGCCCAAGGTTGGGGGATTTGAGCATAAGACAGGGACGTGGTCCAAGTCCAAGAAACTTGAGTTTGCTCTTTGTCTCCTGAAAATGGAGCAAGGACACTAAAACCTTAAATTGCACATCTTTTTCAAGGATTAATGTTGTTGCATGCTGAACTGAACAGCATATGATTTTCATTTGAAGTTTTAGGATCAAAGAAAATAGGTAAAGACATTTAAGAGTTATCCAGCATTAAATTTTGTTTTGTTTTGTTTTTGCTTTTTGTTTTTTTTTTTTTTTTCAAGACAGGGTTTCTCTGTGTAACAGCTCTGGCTGTCCTGGACTCGCTTTGTAGACCAGGCTGGCCTCGAACTCACAATGATCCACCTGCCTCTGCCTCCCAAGTGCTGGGATTAAAGGCGTGCGCCACCACGCCCGGCTACCAGCATTAAATTTTTGTGTGCTAAAATTCAGATGTTGTTGTTGATTATATTTAACTTTGACTATTTTACAGGAATATCAGATATTTCAAACCAAAGATGACAATCTCGCCGACAAACACAACAGAGGTGGGTGTCAAGTATTGGAAGTAAGGATGTGTTTAAAAGGATGTAGAATTGTGCACTAGATACATCATCAGGAATTTGTTGAGAGCCTTTCATTTGCTTACAGTGTGGCTGCTACATGTCAAAATCAGTGTAAGGAGTATCTGTCAAGTGATAATCTTCAGACAGATGTTTTCAAATACCACTGTAATACAATATGCAAACTATATAATCTGAAGTTGAGTGAGTGAGAGGGTGGAAAATGTGTCTCCATTCTGTTTCTTTCTCTTCCTGGTTATGCAAGCTTGCCTGAATGAAACACAGACTTGGAAGGCAGTCAGTTTATCACTCATTCATTTGCCAAACAATACCTAAGAACCAAGGAATGCAACAATGACTCATAGGGTGGTGGTGGTGGTGGTGGTGTGTTGCTGCTCCTGCTGCTGTTGCTTTGGGGGGGGGTGTTTGTTTTTCATTAATTTATTTATTTGTTTCTTTTTACCTCTCAATCACAACCTCCCTCCCTACTTCCCTCCCAGTCCCATCTTCCCACCCATTTCCCCCAACCCCCCACCCACCCATCCTGTACCACTCTGGCACATCAAATCACTGATACATGCTTTAAAGAGGTAATGAGGCAAGGGGTTGTCTGTCACCAAGAAAAGCCCTTCCACTGCATCCTTCCATGAACTGACCAACTGCATTGCTTTTTTGTGTTCTCTGTGTGGCTGTGTCTTTTCACCCCTGATTCCTGTTATTTTCACACCTCTGCTATTCTTCCAAACTATGACAATCCTTGTCTCCTCTAGGAAGCCTTCCCATACCAGTCCTTTCTCACACATTTTGTGATGTTTACAGCACTGTTGGGGCTGGACTAACGTACATACTAGAACACAGGTGCAAGCACAGCAAAAGTTTTAATCTGGAGAAATGTTCTGGTGGAAGTACAAGTATTTAAGTCCATCCACAGTTGTGAGAACCGCAGCAGTGTTCTAGTATGTACGTTAGTCCAGCCCCAACAGTGCTGTAAACATCACAAAATGTGTGAGAAAGGACTGAAGGACTCAAAGACTAAATGTATGTCTCTGAAATCCCTAGTCAACTCAATGTGAGGAATGCAATAGAATCTAACTTGAGGGAATCTGGCTCCATTTTCTGAACATGATCTTTGCTGCACAGCCTATGGAGGCTTCTGCAGATGTGTGATACAGTAGGCTGTTCTTATGCTGACTCCAGATTTATCTGAAAACTTTATGGCTGTTTAGACAAATAACTCCTTTGAGACTTTTATACTAAAAGCCTATATTCTAAAATTGAGTTGAAGAAATAACTCAATCCTGCTGGATTCTTGTACAATTACTGCTGTAATGTATCAAATGGCTTTGGAACTGAATGCAATCCTACCAAATTTCAGTTTCACAATTCAACAGTGCATTGGTTGGGGGAAATTAGTTCACCTTTCTTCATCTACTAAAAATAAGTAAAATCCCATCCTCATAGGAATACACAAGAGAGCCATTCACAAGATACCTCGGCCTTTGAGATGAGAAGACTGCCAAGAAGCCCTAGCCCCACAATGGCTCTTTCTCAGCAACTTACAAATGGATATGATGATGCAGACAGGAGAAGAGAGTGAGGATCACAACAGGAAAGGGAAGAAGACCTGCAGTTGGCTCCTGTCATTTGGTGGAGGCTGAGATTGAGAACCTACAGTAAGACACAGGAAGCTACATCCTTCTCGGTCCTCTGGCCTTCCGTGTGAGTCTCCCTTTGACCCAGTATCATCCCTAACCTTGATTGCTCAGATCAATATTGTCCACACAGTTCACAGTTGGTGAATCAGAAACCCCATTGTTCAGCTAATCAGTGACAGAATATGGAGGAGTAAATCAGTGTTATGTTGTCCTAATATGCTCTCTGTACTACCCCCCATAAGTATCACTCTCCTTTTAGGGAAAAAAAAGCATCCTTCAGATACCCAAAACTTCCACATGTTCTTTGCCCAAATGTGACCTTGTACAATGTAGAAAATTAATAATAAGGTTAACAAAATAGTGACACCTAAACACAGAACCTGAAGATGGTTTTTCTATTTCATGCTCTTAAAAAGTCAGCCTGAAAAAAAAAAGTCAGCCTGAACTCTTAAAATATGCCCCCAAAGTAAGATAACTGACCAAGAGACCTGTATAGATTTTATTAAAGAAGAAAAAAACTGATAAAGCATTAAACTGTACCTCAGTAATGTTTCCTTTTTAAAATATGATGTACCTATTATAATTTTTTCCTAACATTGTTCTATAGGGAAAGAATTAGTGAATTATTTTGTAAGTGGTAACCTGATTTGATCACCAAATTCATTCCAATATTTAAAATGTGGACAACTCCATCACTTTTAAGCACTTTAACAAAGCAGAAGAACTCCGTTTCATCATAGGAGCTTAGAAACACAAGATAAGCACCCTCAGGATACAAACAATAAACCAAAGAAACAGCGTGATTTAACGGAGATGGAAAACTACACTAGGGTCAAAGAACTTATTTTCCTTGGGCTGACCCAGAATCAAGAAGTAAGCGTAGTGCTGTTTCTTTTCCTTCTCCTGGTGTATGTCACAACTCTGCTGGGGAACCTTCTCATCATGGTCACAGTGACCTGGGAGTCTCGCCTTCACACCCCCATGTATTTTCTCCTCAGGAATTTGTCCATTGCTGACATCTGCTTTTCCACCATCACTGCCCCCAAGGTTCTGGTGGACCTTCTCTCAGACAGAAAGACCATCTCTTTCAATGGCTGTCTCACTCAGATGTTCTTCTTCCACCTTATTGGGGGAGTGGATGTGTTTTCTCTGTCTGTGATGGCTCTAGATCGTTATGTGGCCATCTCTAAGCCCCTGCACTATGTGACCATCATGAGCAGAGGCCATTGCATTGGGTTAATAGTGGCCTCCTGGGTAGGGGGCTTTATCCACTCCATTGCTCAGATTTCTCTCTTGCTGACACTTCCATTCTGTGGCCCCAATGTTCTTGACACTTTCTACTGTGATGTGCCCCAGGTCATCAAACTTGCCTGCACAGACATCTTTGTACTTGAGCTGCTGATGATTTCCAATAATGGCCTGGTTGCTATTCTGTGGTTTATGTTGTTGGTGGTGTCATACACAGTCATTCTGATGATGCTGAGGTCACACACAGGAGAGGGCAGGAGGAAAGCCATCTCCACCTGCACCTCCCACATCACTGTGGTCACCCTACATTTTGTGCCCTGCATCTATGTCTATGCCCGGCCCTTCACTGCCCTCCCCACAGATAAAGCCATCTCTGTCACCTTCACAGTCATCTCCCCTCTGCTCAACCCCTTGATCTATACTCTGAGGAACCAGGAGATGAAGTCAGCCATGATGAGACTCAGGAAAAGACTTGGACCCTCTGATGGAGAAGAGCAATAGCTCCTCCCTGTAGCCACATTCTGAAACATTTGTATGTGAAATAAGCTTTATTATCTATACTTGTTTGTCCAAAAGATCTCAAATTAGTAGTTGTAATTCTCCTGTATATTTTCAGTGTGTCAAATTTTTTCTCACAGAATCACCAAGTAAATCTCAGTTGAATCTAGGAAACATGAAAAAGATCACTGCACACTGTAATCATACTTTAGGTTTTGTTTTGTTTTTGTGTTTTGTTTTCTGAGACAAATCTAGAGTCCTGTCTGCTTTGGAATTCATTATGTATCCCAGGGTAGCCTCAAATTCCCTGAAACCTTCCTGTCTCAGACTCCTAAGTGCTAGGATTAGAGTTATGAACCACTACACCCAGCTAGATTTCATGTTTAAAGATGTCTTGATTTCTTGAACAGACACATGTTCATGGAAACCAAAGAAAATAGAAATGACTGAGTCCAAAAGTGCTGTGACCTGGATTCCATGTATCTAAATGAACAGACTCAAAAACATGGCTAGAACCCACACACACAATACTGTAACGACAATGCAGTCAAGCAGTGCTTGAAGAAACATTCCAAGTTCCAGTCAACTGTGTACTGAGTACATACAGAAAGCACAGGAAGCCTGAGCTCAGGCCAATCACATACAGAAGAACAAAACGCATTTCCTTCTTCTTCCTTCTACGTCATTGTATCTGATCATAGGCTCTGGGAGTGGGAATTACTACATAGGCAAATACTACTAATCTTTTGTTTTTACTAATATTTTTGTGATTACTACTTTAATCATGATCAGAGAAGCAACCGTTTGTAGTGAATAGCAGTGAATGCAAAGATTCACAGCTTCTCAGGATGCTGGGAATAAGTGGCTGTTGAGGCCCCCATTCTAAACGGGTCATGTATAACAGCCTTTAAGGCTCAGGAGCATCACTGAAGAGGGAGAGAACAGAAAGAAGGTAAAAGCCAGATAATAGGAAGAAGAAAGGCTTCAAAATGCTACCTTCTGGGTGTCACACAGCAACTTCAATCATAAGCTGATAGCAACTGCTCTTACTTGCACTGGCTGAACAAGATTGGGCCTGTCAACATCCATTCATAAACTGGGATGGGTGAGGTTGAGGTCATGGAACATTACCCCTGGGAAATCATTGGCTAATATAGATGCCAGAAGGAGAGGATGTCACTGTCTTTGTTTATGTGCACCCTGGTGAACCCACCAGGCTCTAATAGATAGTTGACACCCATGATCATGCTGAAAGCCCTGATTAAACTCAGTGGGTCACAAAGAAAAAAAAATAAAGACATAAATTTGGGAAATGGGCTTGTGTGGTGGAGTTCACTGCGGTGGGAGGGAGATAAGAGGGTGATTATAATCATAATATAGTATATATATATATATATATATAATTAAATTGTCAAATAATATGCTTAATTAATAAAAACAGCCAAGGCACAATAATGCACTTATTTTTTTTTAATTTTTACCGATTCTTTGTGAATTTCACATCATGCATTCCAGTCCCACTCATCTCCCTGTCCTTTCATATCTGTCCTCTGCCCTTGCAACCTCCCCAACTAAGGAAAATAAAATAAGATAAAATTTTTTTTAAAAAATTTGTGTGGAAGCTGTAGTGTGTCACAGTGTGTCACTCACACAGTATTCCCTTTTGTCCACACATCTTTACTTGCAAATGTTTATTGAAATGAGTCACAGGTCTGGTTTGAAGCCTCTGGCTTCTGCTACACTATCAATACTGGATCCTCACTGGGACTCCTCTTGGATATCCTGTTGTTGCCCTATGTCATGGAGATCCTGCAGCTTTGGATCTGTAAGACTGGCCTTTTCACATGTTCTAGCAGTTCATGGATGAGGTATATGTTGGGGTGGGCCAAATCAAAGCTCTGGATGTGGGCCTGGGTGGTAGCTGAGTTGGTCAGCCCACCAGATCTCCCACACCCACACCACCAGGGTCAGCTTTCCAGCACTGCCCCCCTGTTAGCTCACTCAATGATGCAGCCAGTAAGGAGCAAAGCCAGCTCTCCTTCTCTCATGCCCTCAGGGCCAACTCTGGAAGGAGGGGCACTCAGATCTCTATTAGTTCCAGGCCAGCCTGACTGCATAGCAATTCCAGGACAGTCAGGGCCACATAGCCAGACCCCGTCTCAAATAAATAAAGTAAAGTAAAATTTAACTTTAGAAAGACAATATGATAATATAAAACCATAACAACTATCACCATAAGAAATTAATATAATATTTATGACAATAGAACACCAATATTCTCATTTATCAGTTATATGTGTTAAAGTCGACCTTTATTCGCCCAAGGCAAAAACACAGAATACTCTAAAATGAACATTCTTTTTTCTATTGTTTTATTATTTCAAACATTCTTTTTAATTTTATTTTTATTACTTTGAATTGTGTGCACTGTGTGTGTACATGAGTGCAGCTGCCTGGAGAGACCAGAGGAGTCAGATCTCCATGCAGCTGAAGTTACAGGTGATTGTAAGCCACTAATGTGGGTGCTAAGAATTGTACTCTAGTTCATCTGGAAGAGTAATATGTGCTCTTAATCACTGAGCCATCTCTCTATCTCCAGAAATCTATTTATCTATCTATTTATTTATACCCTCTGCATGTGTACTGCCCACAGAGGTCAGAAGAGGGCATTGAATTCCCAGGGGCTGAAGTTTCAAATGATTATTGGCCTCTATGTGGGTTGTGGAAATCAAACCCAGGTCCTGGAAGAGCAGTCAGTGCTATTATCTGCTGAGCCATCTCTCCAATCCCAGATTTTACATTTTCTGCATACTCCTGGCTACCATGACTTCTCCAGGATGGACTGTACCCTGCAAGTCTAAGTCAAAAACAAGTCCTTCTTTTAAGTTACTTTTTAAACTATATTTACTATTTTTTAATGTTTATTTATTACTTCAGGTTACATCTCCATCATAGTACCCTCTTTCCACCCCTCCAAGTCCCGCCCTTCCACCCTCTACCCCCTATCCCTTCCAACCCACTCCTCCGGAGTGGCGTGTCCCTATATATTAGTCCCCTGGCCAGCTCAGCAGTCATATGAGGGTCAAGAGCCTCCTCATACACTGGGGCCTATAAGGCAGCACCACTAGGGCAAAGTGTCTCATAGACAGGTTAAAAAAAAAGTCTATATCCATGTTTCCTTTGGTGCATTGTTGTAGCATAGTTATGCTGTATTATATGGCTAAAATCTGATTATAAATAAATAGATGCCATGTGCATACTTCTGAGTCTGGGTTAGCTCACTTAGGATGAGCTTCTCTAGTTCCATCCATTTGGCTGCAAATTGCAGAATTTCCTTGTTTCTGATGGCTGAGTAGTATTCCATTGTGTAGATGTACCACAGTTTTTTAATTCATTCCTCAGTTGAGGGACATCTGGGTTGTTTCCAGTTTCTAGCTATTACAAATAAGGCTGCTATGAACATAGATGAGGAAACTTTCTTGTGACTCAGTGAGGAGTCATTTGGATGTATACCCAGAAGTGGTATGGCTGGTTCTTGAGGTAGAGCTATTTCAAGTTACTTTTGTCAGATATTTTGACATAACATTAATACAAGTAAATAGATAGCTTTCATACTTTGTGAGAATAGTAATTATCTAAAGTAGCTTTTGGGCAGGGTCGGTTGTCTCTACCATGCATTCATCGTTTTCTTCTCTTTGTGTCTGCTGCTTTTCATTTAAGTTGGCATATGATAACAGAGACAAGAAAAGTAGGACTAAGGAGTCACTTTCCCCTGGATCATTGTGGGGAAGCAGACTTTACAGCCTTTGGAGGAACAACCAAGGATCCACATTTCAACTGTGTTCCAGGACACTGTACCATCCAATTCCGAGGAGCAACACATTAACAAAAAGCGAATGCTATTGTGTGGACAGCTGTAGCAATGCCTCTCTGGGTTGCCACTTACAAACTTAGCATCTAGCTCTCTCCAAAGTGCAGGGTTTTATATGACATAATGATGGGAAAGAGTTGACAGGTGTGCCTTTCTAAGTATCCTCCTCAATGACATCCAGAAGAGGTGAACATCCAGGCTCAAGAGCCACAGTGTTCCCTGCTTGATGGGAAAACTAAGTGGTGTGACGCTGCTTGAGGTCCAGTTCTGTTTTATAACTTCTTGACTTTATTCATGTAAGAAATGTGGACATTTGGGGGCTAGAGAGATGGCTAAATGGTTAAGAGCATCAGAGTTGACCCAGTTTCAATTGCTAGCACCCTAGCTCATGTAACTTGTCTGTAAGTCCAATTCTGGGGGTGTGGCACCCTCTCATAGACATATATGAAGGCAAAACACCAATGCACATAAAAATAAACTTTCTAAAATAGAAATATTGGCATTCAAATATACAATCTTTTATACTTCTAACGACATCAGAGAGACCCTGGAAATGTATTAGACACAGGGACTAGCATGTTTTAGCAAAGACCTGCTTAAGCTTTAGAATAAAGGCATTTGATTTCTGTCTTGATAGCCTGAATAAAAACGTTCAGGGTTTTTTTTGCATAATGATCTCTGTTTACACATGGGTGTATATGTCGACAACAATTTAATAATGCCCACTGAAACTCCACCACCAACAGTACAACTAGCCAGTTGATTTCCACTTGCTTGGCCAACTCTGCTTAGCTTTCATAATAAGCCTGAGACTAAGGGACTAGGACATGACACAGGGTCCCTGTGCAAAATGTTAAAGATACAAATCAAATAGGTTTCTTGCATTGCCTCTGCAGCATTTGGACCCCAGCCAAAAAAATGTCAGTATGTGTGAATGCATGTTTTGATAATATATTTAGTGACTCCCATTGAAATTGCGTGACCAAAGCTTCACTCACTCAGTGACTTTCACTATCCTGTCCAATGATACTCCCTTTGCCAGGATTACATTAAGCCTGAGGCTGAGGGATTTCAATATAAGACAGGGACACAGTGGAAGAACCTTAAAGATGTGATTCCTTGAGTTTGCTATCAAGGCAAATGGAGCAAGGACACTAAGATTCAATCACGCAAAGGGCTTAACCTCCAGAAGCACATCTTTCAGTGATTAATGCCAAAGGTTGCTCTACACCATGCCTAGCATCATCTCATTTTATCTGAAGTTTTAAGATAAAGGAAATAGGTAAAGATTTTCAACTGCTAGTTAAGCTTATGTGCATATTGAAATTGAGATGTTGTCATTGACTGCATTTAGCTAATTTAACTTTAAATGTTTTCCAGGGATATTAACTATGTCAGACCAAAGACTATCATCTCACTGACAAACAGCAAAGGTAGGTGCCAAGTGCTGGAAGTGGGTGTGTTAAGCAAAATTTGGAGGGTAGGCTGGGTCTGAGACAAGTTATCAGGGAATTGAGAGTTTTTAAGTTGCTTAGTGTGTGGCCACCACATGTTAAAATCACTGCAAAAGGACTTTTTTGATAAATGCAATTCTTCAGGATTTTTTTCAAATGTCCTTATAATAATAATACAGCATGTAAAGATACATATATTGAATTGGAGGAAGAAAGAGAGCAATGTATCTCCATTCTGTTTATCTCCACTTGCTTATACAACCTTCCTTTCAGGAATGCATACTCAGTAGGTAGTATGCTTAGATCAATCATTCACGGAGTTAATAATACCTAAGAGCCATGAGATTCAATAATGAAACATTCATTGATGATGTAATGAGGCAAGGAATGACATTGCTGATAAAAGCCTCCTTTCAAAACTCCACACACCCCTCCATCAGTCCACTGCACTCATTTCTCTGTGCTCTCTGTATGGCTCTGCCATTTCACCACTGCTTGGTATTATTTCTCTGTGTCTGTTGCTAGAATTCGTCTGGACAGTGACAAATTTTTGTCTCTACTGTTAAGCTTAAAGATTCCTATAACAGCCCTAAATAGAGCCTTGGTGTGCTTCCATGGCACGGGGACAACATTGGTTAGTCCCCACAGAGGTTGATGCACTAAATATTTGCATTTTCATAAGACTGAATAAGGCTCCAGAATAAGACCTTTGCTGCAGTCCTGTGCAATGTAGCTAGCATAAGTCCAGCCTGAATTGTACACTGAAAGGACCAAACAAATGTGTGAGAAAGGGCTGAAGGACTCATTGATTAAATGTATGCTTTTGAAATTCTAATAAACTTAGTATCATGAATACAATAGATCTAATTTGGTAGAGTCTGGCTCTATTTTTTGAACATCAGTTTTTCCTGCACAGTCTTTAGGTGCTACAGATAAATGAGAAAGTGAAGTGGTCTATGATGTATCCAAGTTTGTCTGGAAATTTCATGACTTTTAAAATAAATAACCAATCATAAAGTGTTTTTCTGGTATCTTTACACTAAAATTGAGATGAAGAAATAATTCCAACTTACTGAATGTTTAAGGAGTGGATGTTTCAATAAATAGAATGGTTCTGGAGATAAATAAATATAACTGCATTTAAAACTCAGATTCCCAACATGCAATTGCTGTGATTTTGTGGAATCATAGTCCCACATTTCATCTCTTCTTCATCTACTGGGACTAAGTAAAAACTACTTCTTCACAAGAATGCATGATAGAACCATTCACAAGACACCTTAGGCTTGAGATAAATAGACCCTCAGGGCCCCTGGGGCCACCATGACTCTCCAACTGCCTTTTCCTAAAACCTACAAACAAATCTGGTGATGATGCACAGTGGAAAGTGGAAGCGGGAATAGAAGGGAGGATAGTAGATTTCTAGTTGACTCTTATGTTTTGATAGAGGCTAACATTGGGAACCTGTATTCAGACCAAGTGGCTTCATTCTTTTTCAGTCCTATGGAATCTCACATGAGCCTTTCCATTACCTCCTACACACACACACACACACACACACACACACACACACACACACACACACACACACACACACAC
>CAJQZJ010033704.1:389507-404770 GCA_907164525.1 Lophiomys imhausi | reverse complement strand
CACACACACACACACACACACACACACACACACACACACACACACACTTTCCTCCTCTTCCCTGCTTGATCAAACTGATACTGTTGACTGCTCACAGTGAACAGTTGGAATCCCATCATGGATTTGATTGGTGACAGAATAAGGAGGGGGTAAAATTACTGCACCAGCATCTGTCTCCCCACAGAGGCCTCAGCACTGCCTCTCTCACTAAGCACACTAATCTGCCTTTAGTGAGAAACAAGCCACCTTTCAGAATTCCAGAATCTCCCTGTGCTCCTACCCAAGAGTCTCCCCATACAATGTAGAATACAACTGATACTAATAATAACAAATTAGGGACCGTTAACTTGAAAATGGTCCTTCTACTTTATGCTCTTAAGAAAGCAAGAATCTTTTACCCTCAAGTAGCATAACTCAAAGTGAGAATTTAAAAGATTTCATTAAAGCAAAACAAACTGGGAAAATGGTTTACTGAGACCATTGGAAGTTTGATACCAAAGCATCGAAATGAGCCATGATAAAATTTTTTTATGTTTTAAATATGCTACCTGAGTGTCACTACTTAATGTATTTTATTTTTCATTGTTGCTCTCTAGGGGGAAATTATTGAATGATTTTCTATGTGGTTATTTGATCTGATTATCTATTTAGCTGCAACATTTAGAAAGTGGACAACTTGATCAATTTCAGGTAATATAGCCACAAGGAGGGTCTTCTGAATTGTACTCTAGGAGCTCAGGAAGACAAGATAAACAGCCTGAGGCATCAAACAATAAACCAAAGAAACAGCGCGATTTAACGGAGATGGAAAACTACACCAGGGTCAAAGAACTTATTTTCCTTGGGCTGACCCAGAATCAAGAAGTAAGCGTGGTGCTGTTTCTTTTCCTTCTCCTGGTGTATGTCACAACTCTGCTGGGGAACCTTCTCATCATGGTCACAGTGACCTGGGAGTCTCGCCTTCACACCCCCATGTATTTCCTCCTCAGGAATTTGTCCATTGCTGACATCTGCTTTTCCTCCATCACTGCCCCCAAGGTTCTAGTGGACCTTCTCTCAGACAGAAAGACCATCTCTTTCAATGGCTGTCTCACTCAGATGTTCTTCTTCCACCTTATTGGGGGAGTGGATGTGTTTTCTCTGTCTGTGATGGCTCTAGATCGTTATGTGGCCATCTCTAAGCCCCTGCACTATGTGACCATCATGAGCAGAGGCCATTGCATTGGGTTAATAGTGGCCTCCTGGGTGGGGGGGCTTTATCCACTCCATGGTCCAGATTTCTCTCTTGCTGACACTTCCATTCTGTGGCCCCAATGTTCTTGACACTTTCTACTGTGATGTGCCCCAGGTCATCAAACTTGCCTGCACAGACATCTTTGTACTTGAGCTGCTGATGATTTCCAATAATGGGATGCTCACCACACTATGGTTTTTCTTGCTCCTAGTATCTTACATGGTCATCTTGATGATGCTGAGGTCTCAGTCAGGAGAGGGTAGAAAGAAAGCCATCTCCACCTGCACCTCCCACATCACTGTGGTTACCCTACATTTTGTGCCCTGCATCTATGTCTATGCCCGGCCCTTCACTGCCCTCCCCACAGATAAAGCCATCTCTGTCACCTTCACGGTCATCTCCCCTCTGCTCAACCCCTTGATCTATACTCTGAGGAACCAGGAGATGAAGTCAGCCATGATGAGACTCAGGAAAAGACTTGGACCCTCTGATGGAATACAGAAGTAACTTCTGACTGTTGCCACCTTAAATGTTTCTAACATAAATATTTTTCTATGTTGTCTTCTCGTTTCCCTTATTCTGATATATTAAGACACCAAAAAGAAAATGTCAAGTTGATAGGTGTCATTCTCGTTTTCATTTTCAGTGTTTGGAAGCCTTAACCACTGAGGCTATAAATATATCTTGCTGTTATCTGTGAGGTTGAAAGAAATAAACAAATGTAGAATGTGATTCCAAAGTCTCTTAAGTCTTTAGCATTTGGTTTTTTTTTTCCCTTTGGTTTTATTTTTTGACATAGGATTTTATTCTATTGCCCAGGTTAACCTGATATTCATTATGTATCCCAGGGTATCCACAAACACAGCAACCATGTGGTACTTGTTACCAAGTGCTAAGATTGCAAATGGGAACCAAAACGCCAATGCAGTTTTAATTACTTAAATCTAACTTTATTTTTTGTGTGTACCAATGAGGCTTTATTTATAGATACGAAACTGAATTTCATAGAACTTTCACGTATTAACTTTAGTTTTTGAACAGATTTTCGTCAATGAAACCAAAAGAAGTGGAACTGATTTAATCAGGGTGTGCTGCAATTTTACCTTCCTGAGTAACCCTGTGCATCTTCATGATGTCAAAATCAAAAGATAGACTCAAAACCTTTGTTAGAACTCAGTTACAGCCCAAAGCAAGTTAAAGCTTCTCAAAATGCATTCATTCTAAGTTGTAATCATTCTATTTTGTGACTATGTACAGACAGCTATCTAGAGAGTATTCCAATCAAATATTAAGCATATACTTTCTACTTTGCAGCCATGAAAGCTTCTCTAAAACAGACCATGCCCTGAGACATAGAATAAATCTTAAATTCAGAAAATTGAAGTAACATCATGTATCTTATCTGACCACAATACCATAAAACTGAAAATCAACAACAAATGAATCTCTAGTAAGTATAAAAACCCATGGAGATTAAACAACTTATTAATGAATGATGAATAGGTCAAAGAAGAAAATTAAAATTTTCTTGGAAATGAAAGCACAATGCAACAAAACCTCTGAGACACATTAAAAGCAAGTCTATGAGGGAATGTGCAGCTCTAAGCATTTGCATTTAAAAATCAGAAAGAGCAGGGCTGGAGAGTTAAGAATAGTAAATGCTCTTCCAGAGAACCCAAGGCCAATTCTCAGAACTGACATGGAAGCTCACAATTGTCTGTAACTCCAAAATCTGACACCTTCACACAGACATATATACAGGCAAAACACTAATTCACATAAAATAAAAATATTTTTTCAATCATAAAGGGCATAAATATATTACTTAATGGTGCAACCCAAGAATTTAGAAAAACAAATACAAAACAAACCCAAATCCAGAGGATTGGAAGAGATAATGAAAACCAAAACAGAAATTAATAAAATAGAAAAAAGGACAACAATACAAAGAATCAATGAATATAAGCGATGATTCTTTGAGAAGATAAACAAGATTGACCTTTGGTCCAAGTAACCAAAACAAAGACTAGACTCAAATTAATCGAAGCAAAACTGAACAAGGAAACTTTACAACAGACACCAAAGAAATTCAGAATATTATAAAAGTATACTATACTCCATTAAGTTGAAAATCTTAGAAAAAATGGATAAATTTCTAGATTCATCCAAACCAAAGTTAAACCAAGAAGAGATCAACAACCTAAACAGATCCATGAGAAATGAGAAGATTGAAACCCTAATAAAAGCTTTTCAACTAAAAAAAAAAAAAAAAAAAAAAAGTCAGATCCAGATAGACCCACAACAGAATTCTATTGGACTTTCAAACAGACCTACGACTAATACTTCTTATTCAAAAAAATCTTTATCATTTTAATGAGTGCTGATTTAAAATTTGAATATCTATAATTTCTATGACCCCAGTTCTAAGAGATCTTACTCTCCTTTATGGTTCCCATAGACACCAAGCATACACATGGTACACAGACATACCTGCAGGAAAAACATCAATACACGTGAAACAAAAACAAATAAATCTTTTTTTTAATAGCAGTTTTTAGCCAGGCTGTGGTGGCACACACCTTTAATTCCAGTACTCAGGAGGCAGAGGCAGATGGATCTCTGAGTCCCAGGGCAGCCTGGTCTACAGAGCAAGTTCCAGGACAGGCACAGAGAAAGCTCGTCTTGGGGGGGGGGGGGGGGGGGGGGGTCAGGGGAGAATAACATTTTTTAAATATTCATACCTACTTTTTCAATTCGGAAAGATCTATGAAAGGAATATATTTTAAATATCAAAATATAAAATTTGGAATAAATAAACATTACTAATTAATTCAAAAAATATAGAAAATTATAGAAATAGAAAAATCATAGAAATATTTTTTAAAGGATCAACACAATGTTATCTTCAGATGCTAAAAGAAATTATTTTCAATTCACAAATGTGAGTGGGCAAAACTACTTTTTAAGAAGTAAAAATGTTTAGAAATGTGGCAGTAGATGGCTCCCCTCAAAGACCCATGACCTCATTAGTCCCAAGAGTTTGGGTAAGCGCTAGTGCCAGGTATGATTTTCCTCCTGTTGAGCAGGCCTTCCTTCCATCCAATTAGACAGTTGTTGATTACTGCCAAGATATCAATGCCACTATTGCAGTGTTAGGGCTATCTCACCACCCACATCTTTGCTGTGTATCATAGGCGTCAAACTAGATAGGATTATTGCTTGCTTCTCTCCCTTGGGTGATTGCATAGAACCTTCAACACAACTGCACCACAGGTTGAGGGACCATCTTAAAAGAGGAAATCTGCTGTAAGACTGTATCTCCTAGAAATGATAGGGAAGCTGCACCCATGGTACCTCAACCCTGAAATCACATCTACACAAGTAACCCTAGACATACTGAACAAATTGTATTTATATATTTATAAATATATATGTATCAGTGATAATTAATGAAAAGGACATAAATCTGAGAGAGGTGGCAGAGAGGGCATGGGAAGGGCTAAAGGAAGGAAAGAGAAAGAGAAAATAATGCAATTATATTTTAATTTCAAAAATATTTTTAAATTGGGGGAAAAGAAGTAAAATGTAAAATAAACTCAGTGTGTTACGAAAAAAAAAAAAGGACTTGAAGTTGAGAAAGATCAATGTGTGTTGGGGGCAAAATCCGGGAGAGTTGGACTGAGGGAATCAGGGATGGATATGACCAACATGCACTATATTCTCTAGTATGAAATTTTCATAGAATTTCTGAATGTATCTTTCAGGAAACATAAAGTGTAAATGGAGCGGCAATCTAGAGAATTTTAAGCTAATTAGGATCAAGAAAAAAATTTCCCTTAACTCTGAGTAATAGCCATGAGAGAGAGTTGGCTTTCATTAGGGAAATTCTGTGATTATCCTATTCCTGTTTGTCAGGAGGAAAAGTGAAAAATAAATACATTGATTTATTGTTGTTAGTGTTCATTATTGTTCTATTTTGAAGGTAAGGTTTCTTTACTTTTCCTTTTTTTTTTTTTTTTTTTTGAGACAGGGTCTTTCTATGTAGCACTGGCTGTCCTGGAACTCAATGTGTAGACCAGGCAAACCTTGAATTCAAAGATCTGCCTTGGTCAGCTTTCCAAGTGCTGGGATTGAAGGTGCCACTATGCCCTGCCACTGATTTTTTTTTTATTTATTATGTATACAATGTTCTGTATTGAAGATATATATGCATGGAGGCCAGAAGAAGGCACCAGATCTCATTATAGATGGTTATGAGCCACCATGTTGTTGCTGGGAAGGGAACTCAGGACCTCTGGAAGAGCAGCCAGTGTTCTTAACCTATGAGCCATCTCTCCAGCACGCCACTGATTTTTTTTTTTAGAGAAGTTTATAAATAATTTGATCCCTTCACTTCTCCTTATACTTAACAATAGAACATGGGGGACTTAGTTAAGGGCTCTGTTCACTATCTGATTGTGGTATTAGTTTCACAAGTGTGAAAAGATTTCAACTCTTATCAACTCTATACTATAAGAAATGTACTTTTCCTTATATGGCTATATGACTTCAAACTGATGGACATAAATAATGATGATCTATTGATGAGAATTTGCATATAGTAAGGATGGAATAAATAATATATTTTAACTTCATGTAAACTATATATTCAAGCCTGGGAGATTCAGAGTAGATGCATTCTTAGAGACAGGATACATTGGGAATATTCTTAATTTTGGAATAACCTTCTTTTTCTTGTTTTATTTTGTTGGGATTTTTTGTTTTGTTTAGTTTTTACTTTTTGAGGCAAGGTGTCACATGGGTCAAGCTGGCCTCACACCTACTAGGTAGTCCAGCATGATGACCTCAAACTTCTGGCTCTCCTGCATCCCAAGTTCTGAGATTATAGATGTGCACCACCACAGCTAGTCTAAATAGCACAATACTCAGTTTATGGAGTGTTGGGCATTGAACCCGGGCCCTTATTCAAGTTAGATAAGACTCTACCAAAGCAGCTACATCTACAGTCTGTGTTGTAGTATTTACTTTTCAGATATAGAACTAAATTCTGTTTATAAATGAAGCTCAGGTGCTAAGGTTTAGCTCAGCCATACAGCACTTGCCCATCATGTGTGAAGCCCTCAATTTTGCCATCAGTGATGGTGAACAAATAATAATTAACTGTAAAATCAGTCCCTATTTGGAATATTCTCAATGGGCCCAACCTTACCCATTCTGGATGTCTGAACACTATCTGTGAGTCAGATCATGTCAATCATCTTCTCTAATAACCAAGTGTCTCCCAATGTATGCAAAGGTAAAGAACCGTGCACAGAAGGTCCATGTGGTAGCTTGAATGAGAGTGGCCCCATAGGCTCATATGTTTGAGTGCTTGGTGACCAGTTGGAGGAACGGTTTGGGAAGGATTAGGAGAAGTGGCTTTGTTGGAGGAGATGTGTCACTAGTGGTGGGCTTTCAGTTGGTTTCAAAAGCCCCCACCATTCCCAGTTAGTTCTCTCTGCCTCATACTTGTGGATCAAGATATGACCCACTGTTTTAGTGCCATGCTTGTCTGGCTTCTGCCTCCCCACCTTAATGATCATGGCCTCTAACTTTCTAAAACTGTAAATACCCAAACAAGCTCATGTGAATTGCCATAGCCATGGAATCTTATCACAGCAACAGAAAAGCAACTTAAGACAGTTTACTTGATTGTGTCTTGCTGCCTCCACACAGTCTTACTATATATTCCTCCCACACAAAGCCCACCTCAGTCAGTGTAGCCACATTCCTATCAACAGTCACCATTCTTTTACTACACTTTCAAGGATAATAATTTACTACTAAGTTACTTTCTATCCTTACTGTGTTCTATTTCCCTCTATAAAGCTTTCTACATTTGTAAATAACCCATAATCTTATGTATTTTAGAAGTTACTTGTATCTTCACCCTGGGATGTCAGTGGTATCAGGGAACCGCTATCTGACTCACTGTCTCATACCTGGTCTTTAGATGTATGTGATAAAATGTAATTAATGACACTTTGCTTTTTAGTGAAAACTAGATTTTACATTTTCTGCATGCTTTTGCTGCCATGACTTCTTCACCATGGATTCTGTCCTCAAAGTATGTGACAAAATAAATCCTTTCTTCTTTAAATTGCCTTTTTTCAGATATTTTGATGCAGCAATGGAAAAAGTGACTTAAGAAAGTCTACATTTTGTGAAATTATTACTTAACTTTTAGACTGTTTATTGAGACGTGATTGTCTCTAGCTATATTTGTCCTATCCCTCTTTTTGTATCTGCTTCTTTTTTCAATTAATATAGTTTATGATTAATGTTCCATTTTCATTTCATTTGCTGTGATAAAGTAGCCTGACACACTTAGAATAAACAGTGGTTAATTCCAGTTTAAAATTCCAAGTTATAGCCCATAATTTTGAGGAAGTGAAACAAGAAATCTCAAACAGCTTGTCATGTCACTTCCACAGCCAAGAGCAGAGAGAAATGAATGCATGCCTGCTCACTTGCTTGCTCAACTGTGCTCAGCCCAATTTTCTTACTCATATATGCCAAGACTCCCTGCTTAGGGCATGGTACCACCACCCATAATGGCTTGTGGTTATTCCAGTAAAGTACAGAAGATGTCATGTCACTGATCTTCTTCAATCTCAGCCTGATCAGCACATGAAGATTCTTAGCCAAAGTATCATATGAACAGCCCTTATCCCTGTTTCTGATGGACTGTCCATTGCTTTCTAAAACCCCATGAACCAAACATTTTTCTCATGATTCTTATATTCTAACATCCCACTAAAATGGCCCATGAAGCATGGTATCCAATATTCAATGAATTTTCCATCTCAGTACACCAAATATTTCCACATTCTTTCCACAAAAATAGTCCAAGAGAGAACTAGGGAGATATATAAGTGATTAAGAGCACATACTGCTCTTCCAAAGGACCTAGGTTTGATTCCCAGCACCCAAATCAAATTGCTCACAATTACTTGTAACTCTCACTCTAGAAATTTCCAGAAACCTCTGACTGCCTCAGGCACCTGTATTCCTTTTGTTGCACATAAATTCCCACAAATATACACACATATGTGTAAATAAAAATGAATAAAAATTTAAATAGTCCAAGGCATAAAATCTGCAAAGTTGGGAATATCACAGCCACAATCCCACTCCTGGTACAATTTCTATTTCCATTTCATTTCTGTTGCTGTGAAAAAATACACAAACAAAAAACAACTTAAGGGAAATGGATTCATTTGAGTATACAATGCCAGGTAATAAATAATCCATCACTGTGGAGAAATCAAAGTGACAGAACCTCAAACAACTGCCTCACCACATCCACTGTCTAGAGCACACGCCTACCCACTTGCTCACTCAGTTGCTTGTGCTCAGTTCAATTTCTGTAGTCTTCCATAGGTCAGGAATGGTGCTGACCACAATTTGATTTGTACTTTCTATTTGATCACAACTTAATTTGTATCACATCCCAGCTTCTGCAATGGTGCTGTCCACAATGGGCTGGGTCTTCTCCTACACACTGATTAAGGCAATCCCTCCCAGACATGCCCACAGGCCAATCCAATGTAGACAGTCTCTCACTGAGATGCTCTTTCCAGGTGATTCTAGGTTGTGCCAAGTTGACAATTAAAGTTAGCCATCACAATGACTGAGACAGGAAGAGTAGAAGTGATGACTCAGTCCTGGACCTCTGGACATGGAAGGGTCAAATTTATCACCCTAGAAATACCAATAACCAAGAATTCCTATCCCAAATGCAAGGACATTGTTTCTTACCATTTCTACTCTGCACAGCAGTAATATTAATAGTAACAAATCTTGTTGTATCAACAATTGTAACAGTTTATCACAAGAACTTCAAGCCCTTGAAGAAAGAAATGGAAGAGGCCTTTAGAAGATGGAAAGATCTCCCATGCTCATGGATAGGTAGGATCAACATAATAAAAATGGCCATCCTACCAAAAGCAATATATAGATTCAATGTACTTCCTATTAAAATACCACAATTTTTATAGACTTGGAAAGAGCTAGTCTCAATTTCATATGGAATAACAAAAAGCCCAGAATAGCTAAATCAATCCTGTACAATAAAAAAACATCTGGAGGTATTACCATCCCAGATTTCAAGCTGTACTACAGAGCAATAGTTGTAAAAACAGCATGGTATTGGTATAGAAACAGACCAGTAGATCAATGGAATCGAATTGAAGACCCAGAAATAGACCCACACACTTATGGCCACCTAATTTTTGACAAAGAAGCCAAAACGGCACATTGGAAGAAGGACAGCATCTTCAACAAATGGTGCTGGTCCAATTGGATGTCCACTTGTAAAAGAATGAGATTAGACCCTTACTTATCACCTTGTACAAAACTTAAGACCAAGTGGATCAAAGACCTTAACATAAGGCCGGTCACACTAAATCTACTAGAAGAAAAAGTGGGAGAAACCCTCGAACTCATTGGCACAGGTAACAACTTCCTGAACAGAACACCAACAGCTCAGGACTTGAGATCAACAATCAATAAATGGGACCTTATGAAACTGAAAAGCTTCTGTAAGGCAAAAGACACTGTCATTCGAACAAAACGGCAGCCTACAGACTGGGAGAAAATCTTCACCAACCCCACATCTGACAGAGGGCTAATATCTAAAATCTACAAAGAACTCAAGAAATTAAATACCAAGAAACCAAATAATGCACTCAAAAAATGGGGGACAGAGCTAAATAGAGAATTCACAAAGGAGGAATCCCTAATGGCTGAGAGACACTTGAAGAAATGCTCAACATCCTTAATCATCAGAGAAATGCAACTCAAGACGACTCTGAGATTCCATCTCACACCTGTCAGAATGGCTAAGATCAAAAACTCAAATGACAGCACATGCTGGCGAGAGTGTGGAGAAAGGGGTACCCTACTCCATTGCTGGTGGGAATGCAGGCTTTTGCAACCACTATGGAGGTCAGTCTGGCGATATCTTAAAAAACTTGGTATCACTCTGCCTCAGGACCCAGCCATACCACTTCTGGGTATACACCCAAATGCCTCTTCACGGAATCATAAGGAAGTTTCCTCATCTATGTTTATAGCAGCCTTATTTGTAATAGCTAGAAACTGGAAACAACCCAGATGTCCCTCAACTGAAGAATGGGTTAAAAAACTGTGGTACATCTACACAATGGAATATTATTCAGCTATCAGGAACAATGAAATTATGCAATTTGCAGCCAAATGGATGGAACTAGAAAAGCTCATCCTGAGTGAGCTAACCCAGACTCAGAAGGACACATATGGCATCTATTCATTTATAGTAGAATTTTAGCTATATAGTAGAAGGTATCGATACTACAACTAACACACCAAAGGGAACTTGGACATAGACTTCTTATTTTTAATTTTTATTTTTTATTTATTTTTTATATATTAGTTGTATTTTTTTCTATTTTTTACTCTTTTTTATCTATTGTCTGCTTATTGGTTTGTTTGTTTAGTAGTTCTCTCTCCCAGGCAAGGAGACACTTTTCACTGATGGTACTGCTTCGTAGACCCACAATGAATGAGGAGGCTCTTGGCCCTCATACGACCTCTCAACTGAGATGAGGGACTGTTATATAAGGACACCCCCCACCCCCCAGAGAAATGGGATGGAAGGGTTAGGAGGTAAAGAAAAAAATGAAATGGGATGTTTCGACCTTTTACTACTAATTGTCATAAACTGTTTAAGATAATTAAGAAATGCAAACTAATGGTTATGCAAGCCGGTCATTCTGTTAGGTACTATGACAGCCTATTATAGTTACTTGCTAAGCTAATCAGAAATAAACCTGCTAAGAGACAAGCAACATCTGCTTACCCTAATATAAGAGATAGATAGGGCCTCTTCAAAAACCTCAAGAGATCTGCAGAATATGGCATTCAAAGATGTTTTCGTAACTTTAGATTTTTTTTTATATCAAGACAGATCAACTCCTGACAGCACCCCCTATTCTCCTCCAAGTAGAAGATGAGCATCGAAGAATCTCCAGTGGGAGATGATTGAATTAGTTGCAAGCCTATCTCTTGTTAGGAAAAACCCCTTGCTTCAACTGTAGACAGAATGCTGTCCAAAAAGGACAAAACCTGGAAGCAGGTAAGTCAACAGCCTAGCTCTGCCAAGACAGGTTAGGTAAGTCCTTCATAACCCCTGCTCTACAATCAATGTCTGTCAGAGAAACGGGGCCAAATGACTGAAGATCGATGCTGTAATGTATGGAGAGAAAATGGGAACTGTCCAGGCAGCCACTGGTATGTCATTTCTTAGTTTGGGAAGCTGCAGGCCCTGCACTTCCTATAAAATCAGATATATTTATCCCTCTAAGGTCTCTGAGGTGGTTGAAGAACAGATAGCTAGAGTCTCATAATTAAATTTTGAGTTGTTTAGGAGTCAAGAGAGTGTTATAGATCTAAGAAGATACTTTTAAAATTGTGTTGCAAGTTACTATGAATGTTGAGTCAGATATAGAACTTTAAACTCATGGAGATGGTTAGATAGTGGAATGTTAAAGTCAGGTACCAAATACATATGGACTGGACATTGGGAATGTACGCTAAGCCATATAACCCTCATAACTGTGGCCTAATTACCTCTGTTGTTTTGTATTGTATTTATTATTATAAGAGAAAGAGCCATTTGTTGGACTGAAAGGGGAAACTGTAGGGGGAGATAAGATATACCTTAAATTTAAAAGAAAAATAAAAGGGAAGAGTATGGGGGGTTGAGGGTGGGAGGGAGGGGCTGGAGGGGGAATAGGGAGGGGACTGCGATTGAGATGCAACTTGAAGAAATAAAAAATAAAGGAAAAAAAAACTTATGTCTATCTAGCTCTCCCCAAATGAAAGGTTTAAATGGAAAAAAGGTGAACAATGATTGATAGGTGTATTTTTATAAACACACTCTATGACTTGAAGAGACAGACATGAAGGTTCAAGAGCCACAACTGTTCTATGCTTGATAAGGAAATAAGGAGTTCTGAGACTGCTTAGGGTTTAAGTCTCTTTTCTCATTTCTTGACAGCCTCATCTATGATATTCATAATAACATACATGCACACATATGTATATATGCATATACAGGTATATGCATAAACATACACATATATTCAAATATACAATATTTTAGGTATTTGAAAACATGATTTAAAAAAAGCCTTGGAAAGTTTTTAGGCACATCATCTGGCATGTTTCACAAGAGCTGAATAAGGTAAGAATAGAGGATTTGATATCTCAATTGGATACAGACCAAAACATTGGGATTCTTCCATATAAGTCTCTTTGTGTTTACATGTAGATATATGTTTTAGCAACAATTTTAATAAATCCCACTGAAACTCCATCACCTCCAGGGGAAGTAGCCAGTTGATTTTCACTGTCTTGCCCAACAGTAATTCTCTGCCTAGCTCTCATAATAGGTCTGGGACTAAGGGATCAGGACACTACACAGGAGCCCAATTCAAAAAAATTAGAAGGTACAAATAAAATAGATTTATTTTATTGATTAATAAATATAAATAAAGAATTCTGTACACAAGACAAAATATATCAATGTGCACACATGAGTGTTTTGGTAACATTTTAATGAATCTCATTGAAACAACATCATTAAAACTACAGTCAGTCTGCTACTGCTACTTTCCTGTCCAATAATATTCCCTTCACCACTCTTACATTAGATTTGTAGCTAAGGGATTTTAACATAAGATAGAGACACAATGGAAGAACTTTAAAGATACTCCTTGTATTGTCCCTTTCTGTTTTGAACATGGAGAAAGATACTGAGACATTCAATCACCCAAAGATCTTTACCTTCCAAAGCACATTTTTCAGTAATTAACATTACCAATTGTTGCAGACTATAACTAATAAACATTTTTTCAACAAAATTTTAAAAACAAAGGAAATGGATAAAGACATTAAATTGTTAGTTATGTTTAAGGTTATACACATTGAAATTGAGATAGCATTCCTGAGCTTTAATAATATGACTTTGAATATTTTCTAGAGATAGTAACTATTTCAGACCAAAGATGATCATTTCATTAACAAACAAAACAAAAGTGAGTGTTAAGTACTAGAAAGGGGAGGTATTAAGAAGAAGCAGAACCATGATGTACAGAGCATAAGATGAGTTTCTGTGTATTTGTTGAAGGCTTTTGAGTTGTGTAGCACTATGGCTGCCACATGTTTAAATCAATGTAAAAAGAGTTTCTTCCAAATGAGATCTTTTCAAATGCTCTTCTGATATAAGATGAGAAATTACATCGATTGAATCTGCGCAGCAGGTAGAAAACAGTGTATCTTCCATTCTGTTTCTATATCTTCCTTCTTATGAAACTTTCCTTACATAAAAATCAAGATCTATGGTTAGTCTTAAATGATAAATAGAATTAAAACCAATATTTACCTAGTTAGTGGAGTAAGAATTGAGCAAATCAACTTTCTATAATGTATCACATATAAAAAATACTCCAGAGGGGGCCAAGATGGTGGCGACCTACACTGACGCATTTTGAATGCGGGAAAAAAAAGAGCCATAAAAAACACAGAGTTATTGGGCACTGTGCAAAAACCGGCGGGGATAGACCCCCCCCCCCCGGGAACATTTACAGCTCCCAAGGGACTGTTAAAAGTCCCAGGGTAAGGCTCTCCCCCCATCTCTTGCAGACACGGGAGCCACTAAACCCGGGATTCGGGAACTCCCATTTGGAGAGGCGCCTGGTAAGATCGACCCCAACTCACAGCAGGCAGAATCAGAGGCCACTTGGCGATCGATCACTAGCCTACTGGGCTCCCCACACCTCAGGAAGAACTTATAGCCACTTAAGAAACTTTGCGGGATAGTGGAAGTCTTAGCAAGGAACAAACAGGGCGCTCAGCGGGTGGTCCGTGGCCGCTCGAGACGCGGAGGGCGGCAGTTCCGAGAGAGCGAAAAGCTGTCAGCTGGCGGGAGGGACCGAACCCCCTTACGGCAGGACAACTGGGGAGGGAGCCCGGCGTGGGCGGGGCCAGGGATCCGCGCACCTACAGCAGGACAACTGGGGAGGGAGCCAGGAGCAGGCGGGGCCAGGGATCTGTGCACCCACGGCTGAGCTGCTGGGGTGAGAGGCCCACTCAGGCGGCTGGAGGATCCGGGGCTTGGTGCACCCACGGCCGAGCAGCTAGGGAGGGAGACCCACGGCTGGGCAGACAGGGGGGGAGTCAGGCACAGAGGTCAGGCCTGTGGCGAGAAGCTTAGTGAGAAACCAGAAATCAGGGGACCATATAGCTGTATTCTGGAAAATCCAGACATATTGGGTGTGGAGCCCGACCCTGTCAGCCTCCGCGATGACAAACAAAGCCCACAGAATCTGTGCCTGGGCAAACAGGTCCATACCATCAGAACCATTACAGGCTGATAACTCAGAGTGCAACATAGAGAAGTCTGAATTGGGAACAGTGAAACAATCCCAGTCCATTACTCACAACCTGGGAATAGGCTGCACCAGCTCACAGTGCTTCAGGCGATTAAAACCACAGTGACCCTGAAATCCCCCTGTAAGCAACGACAGATAGCCAAATAACTCGTCCCCTGCACCAAAGCATCCACTGTGGATCCAAGCACAGAAAAAGACAAGAACAGACAGCTAAAGGCATCCAATGGCCAAAGTTTCAAGAAAAAATAGAAATCAAGGAAATATGACTCCAACAAAGCAGAATTATCCTAGCTCATCCAATTCGGATGACCTCACACCAACAGAAACACATGAAAACATTGACAATTCTGCATTATGGAAAGTGATAGAGTCTCTTCAAGAAGAACTTAAATCTATGAAGGAAATCAAAGAAGCCACAATTTTATGAGTCAAAACAACGAACAACACCATTAAAGAGCTCCAAGCCAAGGTGACAGAGCTTGAACAGGAAAAGGACAAAGCAATGAAAGATTTTCATACAAAAACAAGCAAGCTGGAGAAGGAAATGTACAAAA
>CAJQZJ010033704.1:368918-384507 GCA_907164525.1 Lophiomys imhausi | reverse complement strand
TGATGCAGGAATGTATGGAGAGAAAATGGGAACTGTCCAGGCAGTCATTGGTATGTCCTTTCTTAGTTTTGGAAGCTGCAGGCCCTGCACTTCCTATATAAGCAGATATATTTATCCCTCTCAGGTCTCTGAGGTGGTTGAAGAATAGACAGCTAGAGTCTCATAGTTAAATTTTGAGTTGTTTAGGAATCAAAAGGGTGTTATAGATCTAAGAAGATACTCTTAAAAGTGTGTTGCAAGTTAGTATGAATGTTGAATCAGATATAGACCTTTAAACTCATGGAGATGGTTAGATAGTAGAATGTTAAAGTCAGGGGCCAAATATGTATAAACTGGACATTGGGAAGGTATACTGGGCCATTTAACTCTCATAAATGTGGCATATTTATATCTGTTGTTTTGTATAGTATTTACTGTTATAAGAGAAGGAACCATCTGTTGGACTGAAAGGGGAAACTTCTGGGGGGAAGAGGGTGGAAGGGCGGGATAGGAAGGGGGAAAAGGGAGGGGTTTGTGACTGAGGTGTAACTTGAAGAAAAAAAAATAAAGTATTTAAAAAAAAAAAGAAAACCAGTTTTTCAAGTTGCCTGTAAAATAGGAAAATAATGAAGGTACATAAATATTAACAAGTATGCAAGTAACCACACACATGTCTACATGATAATAATTATAATTCCTAAAAGTATGAACTTACAAAGAGTCCAGAATAATCAGCATTTGGAAGTTTGATTTTATAGGTGGCCACACACTTGTGTAAACTGTTGAAGAAAAATGTTGTGGAATAAATATAGTTTAAAACTAAAAAAAAAAAAAAAAAAAACACTCCATAAAAGTCTGTAAATAGGAAAAGTTTCTTTTGTATTATGAACAAAAAGTTAAAACTATTACTTAAAAAGAAAAGTAGCTTCACTTATTGTCAGAAGTGATCATTCTTTTTATGTTTCCTTTGCCTCTCACCCAACTTTAGTTTGTCTTCCCTCCCAGCATGTCTCACTTTTCTTTTTTTTTAATACTTATTTATTACTTCAGGTTACATATTTATCTCAGTGTCCTCTTTCCGCCCCTCCCAATCCCGCCCTCCCACCCTCTACCCCCTAACCCTTCCATCCCACTCCTCTGGAGTGGAGTGTCCCTACATAACAGTCCCCCGCCCATTTCAGCAGTCATATGAGGGCCAAGAGACTCCTCATACACTGGGGGCCTAAAGAAGCACCACTAGGGCACAGTGTCTCATTGATAGGAAACAAAGTCTATGTTCCCCTTGGTGCATTGGTTGTAGTATAGTTATCCTGTACTATATGGCTAAAATCCAATTATAAGTGAATAGAGGCCATGTGCATCCTTCTGAGTCTGGGTTAGCTCACTTAGGTTGAGCTTCTCTAGTTTCATCCATTTGGCTGCAAATTGCAGAATTTCATTGTTTCTGATGGCTGAGTAGTATTCCATTGTGCAGATGTACCACAGTTTTTTAATCCATTCCTTGGTTGAGGGACATCTGGGTTGTTTCCAATTCCTAGCCATTACAGCCAAGGCTGCTATGAATATAGATGAGGAAACTTTCTTGTGGTTTGGTGAGGAATCATTTGGATGTATACCCAGAAGTGGTATGGCTGGGTATGAGGTAGGGCTATTCCAAGTTTTCTAAGATATTGCCAGACTGATTTCCATAGTGGTTGCATAAGCCTGCACTCCTACCAGCAATGGAGGAGTGTTCCCCTTTCTCCACAACTTCGCCAGCATGTGCTGTCATTTGAGCTTTTGATCTTAGCCATTCTGACAAGTGTGAGATGGAATCTCAGAGTTGTCTTGAGTGCATTTCTCTGATAATTAAGGATGTTGAGCATTTCTTCAAGTGTCTCTCAGCCATTAGGGATTCCTCCTTTGTAAATTCTCTGTTTAGCTCTGTTCCCCGTTTTTTTTGATTGGATTATTTGGTTTCTTGGCATTTAATTTCTTGCGCTCTTTGTAAATTTTGGATATTAGGCCTCTGCCAGATGTGGGGTTGGTGAAGATTTTTTCCCAATCTGTAGGCTGCCGTTTTGTTCGAATGACAGTGCCTTTTGCCTTACAGAAGCTAAGCTTGAGGACCATTCTATTGGAGTTTAGGGGAGAAGTCACAAGGCAAGCAAGCTATAAAATCCTGGCAGCTGCTGGAAGAAGGGAGGCAGATGAGAAGAAGAAACAGAGTCAGAGCAGGGAGGGAGGGCTGCGAGCAGCTGTTAGTGAGGATCAAACAGTGAGAAATCCTGAGTATTAGCACAAACATGCATGGGGCTTGATCAGTCTCCAAAAGTAGAATAGAAAGGAGAAAAAGGCAGCATTAAGGTTTTTAACTTAGAATTCAAAAGGTAGGCAGACTGAGCAAATATCTGCAGAGTAATCATCATGTCTCACTTTTTATCATGCATTATATCTTTATTTTTAACATGCATTATACTCTTTAATGGGCTTCATGTGGTATCACATAAGCTTGCAACATGTATTAAGTCCAGCCTTGTTTTATCTATCTTTCACACACACACACACACACACACACTCGCACACTCACACATGCACACACACAAGTACACACACACTCTAATATGCACTCACACGACTCACATATACACATCCGTCCTAGCTTCCATTAATAACTATTCTACTTTCAAACCAATTTTTTTTACCCTCCATACATGAAAGATAAAACATGAAGCACTCATCTTTCTGTGTCTGGTTTATTTTGCTTAGCATAATTTTGTCCAGTGCCATCCATTTATCTGAATATATCTGAACATTTCAAAAATATTCTATGTACGAGGCAGAAAAATAATTACAATCCTAAATTTTCCCTAATGCTGAGCATGGTATTACAACTCTCTAATACCAATATTTGAGAGTCTGAGACAAGAGGATGGAAATTTCAGAGCCACATTGAGTTACATACATAGTATGACCCTATAATTCCCTGAGATGACCAAAAACAGTTTATAAAAACAAAACATTATTCTTTACTAAAACTTATTATCTATTTGTGTGTCTGCATATATATACATACATATATATACATACATATATATACATATATGCATATTGTGTGAGTGGTCATGGGGGCCATAAGAGAGCATTGAATCCCCTGATTTTTTTAATTTTATTTTTCAGTTCTTCAAGTTACATCTCAATTGCAACCCCCTCCCTACTCCCCCCTCCAGTCCCACCCTCCACCCTCTTCCCCCTCAACACCCCCATCTCTTTCCTTTTTTTAAAGTTTAAGGTATATCTTTTTACTCCCAAAAGCTCCCCCTTTCAGTCCAACAAATGGCTCTTTCTCTTATAACAACAAATACAATACAAAACAACCGAAATAATTAGGCCACAATTACGAGAGTTATAGGGCTTAGCATACATTCCCAATGTCCAGTCCATATGTGTTTGGCACCTGACTTTAACATTCTACTATCTAACCATCTCCGTGAGTTTAAAGTTCTATATCCAACTCAGCTTCCATCCTAACTTGCATCACAATTTTAAAAACATCTTCTTAGATCCAGAACACCCTCTTAATTCCTAAACAACTCAAAATTCAACTATGAGACTCTAGCGATCTAGTCTTCAACCACCTCAGAAACCTGAGAGGGATAAATATATCTGGTTATACAGGAAGTGCAGGGCCAGCAGCTTCCAAAACTAAGAAATGACACACCAGTGACTGCCTGGACAGTTCCCAATTTCTCTCCATACATTACAGCATCAATCTTCAGCCATTTGGCTCTGTTTCTCTGACAGACATTGATTGTAAAGCAGGAATTATGAAGGACTTTCCTACCCTGTCTTGGCAGAGCTAGGCTGTCGATTTACCTGCTTCCAAGTTCTGTCCTTTTTGGACAGCATTCTGTCTACAGTTGAAGCAAGGGATTTTTCTTGCCAACAGATAGGCTTGCCACTAATTCAACCATCTCCAATTGGAGATTCTTCGATGCTTATCTTCTACTTGGAGTAAAATAGGGAGTGTTGTCAGGCACTGACATGTCTCAATATCCAAAAAGTGTTAAGTTAAGAAAACATCTTTTAATGCCATAGTCTGCAGATCTCTTGAGGTTTTTGAAGACCACCTATCTATCTCTTATAGTTGGATAAGCAAATGTTGCTTGTCTCTTAGCAACTTGATTTCTGAATATCTTAGAAAATAATTGTGATAGACTGTCCTAGTACCTAACAAAATGACATGCTTGAATGACATGTTTGCATTTCTTAATTATCCTAAACAGTTTATGACAGTTGATAGCAAAAGGCCAAAACTTCACATTTCATTTTTAAGCATTACCTAGGTACAATACCTTAAAAAGAGTTAACCTTAATTTTGTATCAATATATATACAAAGATCAATACTGATGTAGCCCAATATAATCTTAATTTTGCATCAATATACAAAGATCAATACCAATTTAGCCAAATATAATCTTAATTTTGTATCAATATACAAAGGTATAAGGGCATATTCAATAATCTGTCCTTTTTTCTTTATCATTCCTATATTATGTCTATATCCCATTTTTTCTCAAGTCTGTTCACCCCTGCATAGGAGAGAAAGAGGGATACAGAAAAGAAAAAGAGAGAAGTCCCTGGGTCTAACCTCCAACACCCATTTAACAAGACCATTTAACAGCTTGTAATCTCTCCCCCTAAATAACAAGATTACCTATAATCCATCAAATGGAATCCCCTGATTTTTTTGTGACCTGTACAATGGTGCTTCTGAGCTGTCCAATGTATATGCTGAGAAACAAACTCAAGCCCTTTGTAAAAGCAGTATATGCCTTTAACCACTAAACCATCTCTCCAGCCCTCAGCCATTATGTTTACTCAATACCCCTCACTTATTGTGATCCCATCACCATATTAGCTCCCTTCAAAGAGGGGAAGGGGCAGAAGCATGGCCAGAACAGTAGGGAACAGTAGGTCACTGTCCTTTTCTGGTCTCCATCTTAAAATGAGAACCACAAAATGCCATGTAAGAACACTAGCTCACCTTGAACTGTTTCTCTGCTGTCTTTAAACTTGGGATGATAATTTAATTCCAGCCTGCTGGATGCTTAAGGATGGTGGTTATAACAAGTGCAATGTCTGTGGAGTTAAACACACGCACATCTTTAATTGTCTCCCAGTGTGCTATTGTTGTGAGTTTGGAGAAATGGGCTTGCTTTCCATTGTTTTCTTCCTATTCAGGGAATAAGTAAATGCTTCTACTTCATATGGATGTATACTACGACCATTCACAGACACCTCAGCCTTTGATGTGAGGAGACTCCCAAGGGCAACATCACTCTGCAACTGCTTTATCTCAGCAACATGCAAATGGATCTGATGATGGTGCCGACAGTAGAGATGAAGGAGGAACACAGCAGAAGAAGGAAGCAGATCTCCAATTGGCTCCTATCTTTAGGCACAAGCTAAAACTGGAACACCCATGCATGCATGCTACTCTCTTATGAGCATCCTTCCCTCTGCCCACCCTTCTCCTCCTCCTTGAATGATATCATCTATAGGCCCACTGTCAATGAGAGCCCCCATCACTCAGTGAGTTGAGGGCAGAATAGGGAAGCAGTAAAACAAAACAAAATAAAAACCAAAAAAAAAAAAAACAACAGTGCTCCAGCATCTCCTACTGAGGTCTCTGCACTGCCCCTCCCCCTCTGTGTAAACTTAGAATTCTCCCTTTAATGAAAGTCAGTCATCTTCCAGAGAATTTGCAGAATCCCCAATGTGTCTTTATCCAAGCACCTTCCTGAACAATGTAGAAAGCAACTAATAATAATTGCAACAAATAGACAGTTAACCTGAAGGTGCTCTTTTCACTTCAAGCTATTAAGAAAGCCAGAACCTTTGACCCTGAAAATAGTGTGACCAACTAAGAGAGTTGAAAAGATTCTACTAAAGCAAAACAAATGGAGAGAAGGTTCAGTTAGTGCATCAGGAGTTTGACATGAAAGCATCAGATTAAACCTTTGTAATTTTGTGGGGGCAGGAGAGCATGAACGACAGTGTGCAGGGGCACATGGATGGCAGAGACCAAAGCAGGATGTCACATGTCTTCCTCTGTTCCTCTCTGCTTCACTGCCTTGAGAACAGGAAACTCTACGACCCATCAGGATTTACCTGTTTCCACCCCAGTGCTAGAGCTATAGGATCTCACAGACATATCTGGCTTTTTATGAAGGTGCTGAGAATTAAACTTGGGTTATCATGCTTGAAAAGGAAATGGTTTTACCAACCAAGGAACCAGGCGATGAAGTCAGACATGAGGAGACTCTGGAAAAGACTTTGACTTTTCTGATGAAACAGACAAATGTCTGTCACCACCTTTGAAAATGTTTGCAACTCAGACACATACAATCTACTGATTTCTGGCTAGTTTTTCTGCTTTTATTAATATACACTTGACTTTCAAAGATCTCATCGGTTTGATATTTCATGTGACAAAAGAAAATTTAAAAAATAAAATCATTAGTCTGGGAGATGGATATTTCTTTTGCAACACAGCCTTCAGGGGAATAGAGAAAAATGAATCAAAAGCCACTCAGACATTCTAGCACTGTGACCAAAGAAGGCAGCTAAGACACATATTAGAAGCACAATGCCAAGGGGCTCTAGAACTTTATAATGTCATTCATGAAGTTATCACATCTACAAAGTGATCATATCCAAATTAAGTTCCTCCTATAAATCACCATTAATTGAAGGCTTTTTTCATCTAAAGCCCACTGTAATGGCTAGCTTTAGTGTTCAACTTGACACAACCTAGAATCACTTGGACAGAGAGTCTCAATGCATTATTGACATTGGGTTGTCCTGTGTGTATATCTGTGGGAGATTGTCTTAATTAAGATAATTGATATGAGAAGACACAGCCCAATGTGGGTGATACCAATCACAGTGGCAAGGCAGAGCTGAGCGCAAGCAAGCGAGTAGGCACGCATTCATTTCCTTCTGCTCTAGACTGTGGATGTGATGTGACGTCCCTGCTATGATGAATTACAACCTGGAATTATAGCCTCTTTCTCTGCTAAGTTGTTTTTTGTCCTTGTGTGACACAACAACAGAAATTAAACTAGAATGCCCAGACTAAAGCACTTGAGAGCATTTGCCTTGGCTTGTTACCACAGCTTAGGTCAGAACTCAGACTCCACAATTGTGACCCCAAGCAAAGTTCTTACCTGATCATTCTCTGAACCTCAGGACTACAGGCCTCCATTTTGGGATATCCCCTCAGCAGCTGTGCACATAAGTTAAAAACAAATTTTTAAATGTTTAAATAATATAACATAAATAATTAATCAAGAAATGTAAGCATGTACAAATTGAAAATAACTAGTATAAATAAATTTTTAAAGGTTAACAGGTATAGGGATGCATGCTTGTGATCTCAGCACTTGGAAGTGGAGATAAGATAAGAAGATCTTATCTTATTTTATCTTATCTTAGGATAAATTCAGTGAGGTAGGGCAGGAGTGGCACATGCCTTTAACCCCAGCACTAGAGAAATCAGAGGCGAACAGATCTCTGAATTTGAGGCCAGCCTGGTCTACATAGAGAGTCCCAAGCTAGCCAGAGCTACATAGAGAGACCTTGTCTCAACCCCTCCACCCAAAAGAAGATCAGAAGTTCAATACTAGCCTCAGCTATGTAAGGAGTTTAAGGCCAACTTGAGCTACATGTTATCCTGTCTTTAAAAATAAATATAAACAATTTATTTTATTTTATTCTCCAGTTGCATGACTTCCTAAAAATTGCAGAAATCTATGAAAGTACTTCCATCTTTCTATTTGGAGTAAGAAATATGACGAAAGATGGACAGCTGTATTCAATGTATCAACCTTAATTTTATTTGTTTACTTATGATATTTACATATTATGTTTAGTATGCTGTGAATCTTTTCATTTTTCTAAAGATAAATCCTAGGCCTTAAAATTGTTGAGCCTAGAAAAAGTTTATGTGAGGTACAAAATATTTGTACACAAATCAGCCAAGCAAAGACTCTAATGTGAGGACAGGCCCCAGGAGGATACAAGAAATGGCAAAAAGGCCGCTGAACCAGCTTAGGGGAGACAAAAAGAGGAGATGTGCTAGTTGAGGTCAGAAAGATAATGGGATAGTGTGACCAAGAGGTTACAGCCTGCAATATAGACCATTAAAAAGCTCTTGACATTCACATAGAATAAAATGGAACTTTTGAAAAGCTTCAAAGAACAAAATAATGGTGCATATTTTGAAAGAATCAAAGGTGCTACTGCTATGAAGAGACAGAAGAGGGGAAAAAAAAACCAAAAATACCAACTAAGAAGTTTCTTCAATCACCCCATGAAATAAATAATGAAGACATAAGCTAAGGTATTAGTGTTGGACAAAGCAAGATATTTGGAAAACTCTGAAGGTCAAGTTAGTTGGATTTGTTAATGGACCCAGTATGGGTTCATGTTGTCTGTGCACTCTGTGAAACTAATTATTCAGTCATCGATGAGCACACTGAGAGCTTCTGCATTTTCCCCTAGAGGGTCCTTCAGATTTGACAATATGGTCCAGTACTCTACATTACCCATCAGGAATCCCTTGAGTAGATGAAATTGCCAGAGGTCACTAGAAATGGAGCTGGGCATTACTATCATTTGAGCTTCCTAGAAAGTATTCATACGGGGGTAGATAAAATAATAAAATTTGAATTTTATATTTATTAATAAGTGGTATCCCTAGAAGTTACAATAATGTAATGTCATTTTTGCTATGCTTTGGCTATGGATATGTTACCATTAATTCTTATTTCTATTTCTGAACTGCTAAACAAGCATATGTGAGGCCACATTCCAGTGCAAGAAAGGGTCACAGGAAGCCAGGAGTTTGAAGAGAATTCAAGAAGTCTCAAGCAGGTAAGTCATTCTGTACTCAATACAGGCAAAGGTCAGCACATAGGGGAGTAAGCAGGCAGCCTCCAGAAGGTGCATTTCAGGATACATGGGATGATAAAAAGCAGGCCCTGAGGAGATAGGCAAAACAGGCCCACAAACACATAAGCAGGCTTGCAAAGACCAAGGTAGAAGCATCAGCCTCTGACTTCAAGACTATCTTTATATAAAATCCACACAAAAGTGACATTCTGCAAAAAATCCTTATAGACATCACTGTTTACTCTTGGAGTTTCCCAGACATCTAGTATTAGCCATTTGTGCTAAACTCATACCTCCCAATATCCAACATTAGCCATCTTGACCCCTGCCAGATATTGATATTGATATCAGTACCAAGTTGTCTAAACATAAATGGCCCATTGGCTCTCTGGTCCCTACAGAATCATTGGAGGGGTTGGGTGGAGGAAGAGAAAAGAACCAAGCAACGAAGGAAGGTAGGAAGGTAGGAAGAAAGAAAGGAAGGAAATTTCCTTGAAGAATGACTAACAGTAGTACTACAGCAGACATATACAATATAAACCAGTAACATCTTGCCAAAATTCAAGAAAGTTCTCAAAAACAAAAGCCTGAGGTGTGTCAAAGGGATCCAGTAGCCTCTTTAAAGTGTTCTCAATGGCCAAAGTAGAAACAACTCAAGCAACAGAACATATATAACACTGTTGTATTATTACTCAAAGTAAAAACAAATGTATATGAGTCCATGCAGATATAAATATTTGAATATGTAAATTCAAAGTGTTCATGTTCAGAATTTCAAATAATTTGTGCAGATTCTCCATCCTTGAAGATGAGAACTCCATAGGTGAAAGTTAGGGATGATCTCCTCCTGGTGTATACAAAATGATAGTGCAGAAAGACAAAAATTCAGAGAAGCCTTATAAGCATTGCCTGGGTCTGGTATTTAAAGTTAATAACATCATAGACTATGGCCACAGTATGTGCCCTTTGATATGAGCAGATGAGAATGACACTATAATTCTTCCCCCAGAAGCTAATCACTTCTGTCTAACTATGGGAAAATAACCATGACACTAATTCAGATTTAGAGACATTCTACAAAATCCCTGATCAGCACTCATCAATGCTGTCTAGCAAAAGAAGTCTGAGAAACTTTCTGAGCCTCAAAGAGCTTAAAAGACATAGCTGCTGCCACTAAATGAAATCTGGTGTCCTGGATATGATCCTGAGGTAGAAGAGGACTAATAAAACTTAAATAAACTATGGGCTTCACTTAATAATAATTTTTCAGTATGTGACCCATTGGTCCTGAATACAGTATCATGATGACATTAATGATGAGATTTTGTGTGAGATATACAAAAACGTTCTGTAACTTTCTTGGGAAGTCTGCTGTAAATCTACTCTAAAATTTAAAAGTGTATTATCTTAAAAGTACCTGGCACACCAGAAATCTCAATGTATACTGCTCTTATTTTTGTATCAAGTTGTTTCTCAGGGCATTCCATTTCTATCCCTAAGTCTGGGAAGAGTGTGATGTTGGAGACTGGAATAATACTGAAAAGCAATGTCCTGCCAACTGTCATTAGGGCAGCCTCCTGTATTTGTTTATTCCACTTAAGTTGGATGTGAGGGTTTTTCATCTTGAAAAAGACACCTTTAATGAGTTAAGCAGGTATAAAGTAAATCCCTGTGTTATTGAGGTCATGGTAATCCTGAATCAAAACTCTTCTTCAACAAGTAGTCCTGCAAAGGCAAGGACTCCATCCGGTGACCTTTCACCTGGAACACTGCTGCATCTACTGAATTTAATTCTAGTTGTAACTGGAAAGGGACAGCTGGATCTGTACTCTGAGTAAAATTCAGAGAGATTTCTGACCATAGAAGGAAGTTGAGCCATACTTCCTGGAGACTGGCTGAGATCAAAAAGGAGATCTTTGCCAGCAGTCAGTTCTGTACTGTTCACTGGCTGAGAGAGCAATTATCTCCAGCAATTAGGGTAAAGGGCCTTAAAACTACAGATCCTGTCGAGCATGAAAGTGCACGCCTTTAATGCCAGCACTCAGGAAGAAGAGGTAAGCAGATCTCCAGACCTCTGTGAGTTCTAGGCCAGTCTGGTCTATATAGTGAATTTCAAGACATATATAGGGCCACTATCTAAAACCTTCAGATCCTAAAGACCACCAAACAATCAAGATACCTGTCGAATAGAAGCATATTTATCACTGTGCATCCATCTTGCTGGCATGCTTTATTTTTTTTTTTCAGTCTAAGTAGTCACCATACAGCTTCAGCCTGCTTCAACCTCTTCCTCACATGTAAACAAAAACTGCTGAGATATGAAATAGAAAGGGTCTTCTCCCAAATTATGTCCCAAACTAAATTCCTTTTTCTATTGGAGTTAGGACACAGAACTCACACTTATAGATCCTATACAAAATGTATATTCCAAAACATCCATTGCTGTGCAACATCTTAATTACTCCCACTGAAACAACCTCACCATCAACAGAACTTTTCCACAGCCACATCCACTATAAACCCCCTGATAGTTCTCAAATTTGTTCTGGGACTTAGAAGTCAGTAAATGTGATGGAGCACAGTAAATCAGGGTGGAAGAGCCAAGAAAATGTCATTCTTGGAGTCTGCCCTAGGTCACATCAATAAAAGGAGAGGTCACTGACATCAGAGACCTTCTGAAGGCTGCTTAGAGAACATTCTGAAGCCAACAGTCTCCAAGGTCCATGTGAACATCATTTAAGAGTTCCTGTTTTTGAAAAAAGGTTGATAACAAAAGTAATGGAATACAAGCCTTTGAGAGCCTGTGGTGTCCTGTATGTATGAGCATGGATGAGAAGGTAAGACTGAGATATGTTAAACTCTGAATGTAATCCTCCAAGTAATGGGTGTGCACAAGATCCTACATTTCAGAGAACATTCTGTAGCAAACAACACAGATTAGAAATGATTACAGAGAGGGCAGTGTGAAATGAGACATGTGGAAAGGAAATCAGTCTGGAACTTGGGAAAAGGTATTCTTTGGTACAAGAAACTACTGGAGCTGCATTGAGACTTTTTCTCAGGCACTCTTTGTCTATGTAGGTGGATCTCCTCTGACTGAAATCTACAGAGGTAATTCTTATACTAAATTTTACCATAAAAAGAAAAATAATGTATTTCAAAACCTCAGAAAACTTGAAAGACTAATACAAGGAGCTGGGGAGATGACTCACTGGGTAAAGGTGCTTCCCATACAAGTCTGATGACCTGAGTTCAAGCCCCCAGAACCCATATAAAAGTGGGAGGAGAGAACAGACTCCACAAATTGTCCCCTGGCCTCTACATGCTGTTGCACACCCACACACACATACTCACATGTAACAATAATAATAACTAAGTAAATAAATAGTTTAAAATAAAATTTAAAAGACTAATAAAAGTAATGTCTACAACCCTTTCTTAGATTTGCAAACACAAAAATAGCAATGATTTCCTTCCCTATATCTTCCAATACCTTTGTGTTCAAACACTTCTTCCCAGTCAGAACTCCAGTTCACAACCCACTTTTAGAATCCATATTGTCCCCTTGCCCAGCTTCCTCCCATCCCCATGAACCCCAATAGAGTCATCCCCTCTGCCATGCAACTTTTCTGAGCCCATTAGTGGAAAATCCTCCTTTTCCCATATGTAGCATCTCATCTGTTTTGAGATGGCCCCTCCACTCCCAAATAACTTATTTTCCTTTCTGTGTAGATTGTATTCCTTTTCTCAAATAACTTAGAATTCTACCAAAGCTCCATCAATATATGCCAAATAATTAAGTGGATTAAAAAATCATAGGACACCTTTAATCCCAGCACTCAGGAGGCAGAGGCAAGAGGATCTCTGTCAATTCAAGGCCACCTGGTCTACAAAGTGAGTCCAGGACAGCCAGGGCTGTTACACAGAGAAACCCTGTCTCGAAAGAAAAAAAAAAATCACAGGATCAAACAGAAGTTGGAGGACGTTAAAAAAAAAAAAAAAACTGGTTTCTGAACATAAAACTTAACTCCTTAATCTGAGGATTAATCTAAGGCTAGCCTTCTTGCCTCCCACAGAGCATGTGTGCTGTGTAGTTGAGGCCAGAATGGAAGGTTTTCGTGGTTAAATTGATCTCCTTAACATTTCTGGAAACTATACAGAGTTGTGTCTATGTGACCGTTTAGTGACCATTGCTCTTAAGCCAAGCATTTATAGCTCAGTTACCATTTAGCTGATGTAAGCTAATCAAAGTAGCTTATATTTGATAACCAGCCAGTCTGTGAAGGACTTTCCATATTACTCTAATCCCCACAACTTCCTTTCACCATGACCTCCATTCACGGAAATGATGGAGACTCAGTGAGGTCACGCACCTGCCTGACTCTCAAAAAGACAAAATGAGGTCGTAAGCTTCAGTGACTCTTGCTTCAGAGGCCCTGCTAAACAACTTCTGGTCTGTTTAGATGATGCCAAACAAGAAACCAAACTAAGCTTGCCTTTCTTTTGACATCCAATGTCTGAAACATTCTGCAACATACATTGTCCTAACTTCCTTAAAAGTGTGTGTTCTGAAGAACTTGTTTTAGCATATATATTCTGAGAAACACAGAGTTCCTCTAAGATGTTGGTGTGTTTGAAGAAGCTGTGTGTGTGTGTGTGTTTAACACACAGTTTTTCTTTAACATGCACATAATCACATTTCCTATTAAGTAATTATTCTTTAAATACAGATGTCTTAGATGAGTAATTTATTTAATCCTCAGGAAAATGATACAAAGAGGGTGTCATTGTCGTAAGTGACAAGTACAGAGACTGAGACTAGATAGGTCAAGGAACTTGGCTGTGTTAGGACAGTAAGTGCTATGCTTTGGCCAGTCAGTGTGCTGTGGTCGGGAGGGTTCCACCACTCAGTTAGGATGCTTTGGGTAATTTGTATTTAGTCTTCCAAATTAAAGTGGCTTTACTGAAGATTAGATAAAGAAGAAAATTTTTGAAAGAAAGTGGGATATATGGAAGCAAAAAAATCATTAGAGATTAAAAATATATTCCGAAAATGGAAGGAAAAGGGTGATCTTTGCCTTTCTTTCTTTTCCCTTACAATAAAAGTGAAGATAAATTCAGAAGAAAGAAATTAAGGACCATTACAATATTTCTTCAAATAAAAAAGAAACTGAAAAACACACTGTTATATGGTAAATACATGTTTTTTATTTCAAGAAAGTACCCAACTGTTTTGAAAAGTAGTTTTACCATTTCACATCCCCAAATTCATTCCATCCTGCTCTTGATAAATCAGTCTTTTCCACATTAACTACTCTAATGGATGTGTATTGCTTTTTACTTGTACCATGAATTCATTCACACTGCAGTTTTAATTCACTTTTTATTTTAGACAATATCTCACTGTGTAGCCCTAAGTAGCCCGGATATTCTATGTAGACCAAACTGGCTGAAACTCACTGAGATTTACCTGCCTCTGCCTCTGCCATCCTTTCCCAAGTGCTGGAATTAAAGGCACTTACCACCACACACACCTTATTCGTCCAACTTTTTTAATTGGGTTCATTGTTTTCCTACTCATGAAATTTAAGAGTTATAGCCACTCCGTTGCTAGCTACTTCCCTAAGAGAATTGGAAGTATATTTACCTAAGGCCACACAGCCTTATGTGTAACAATCAAAAAAACTCGACCCCAAGCCGGGCGTTGGTGGCGCACGCCTTTAATCCCAGCACTTGGGAGGCAGAGGTAGGCGGATCTCTGTGAGTTCAAGGCCAGCCTGGTCTACAAAGTGAGTCTAGGACAGCCAGAGCTGTTATACAGAGAAACCCTGTCTCGAAAAACAAAACAAAACAAAAAAAGAAAAAAAAACTCGACCCCAGAAATGTTCACCAAGTGAATGCTAAAATACACTGTGATATCTCCACACAATAAAAATGAAAAAAAAAAAACAGCAGTGTGCACAAACCACAGGAGAGTTTTATGAGTGAAAGAAGCCAGAAAAAAAAATGGATACAAATAGGGGATTCAATTTACAGAAAGTTCTAGACAATGCACACAACCATATAACAACAGAGCACAGTGCTTAAAATAAAAGAGAGAGACCAGTTATTGAAAGGTCACGTGCTGGATAGACTCACTTTCTTAACTGTAGGGATTATGACATGGCAATATACAAAGATTAAAACTTACCAAGACATACCCCTCAAAGATGTGTAGGCCACTGTGCAGCAATGACAGATCAAGAAAAGAACTGATTGTAAGAAAAAGCTAAAATAATGAACAAAAGAAAACTCAGAATTAATTGTTTTCCCATAGCTGAGGGGCTACTCCACCACCTAAACTGATTGAAAGTAAAGGTGTAAATAACAATTTGCTCCTACGGAAGAGAGCAATAGAAGAAAATGATGACCTTGAATGTTTCTAATTTCTTATGGAATTAAATTCATGATTAATTCCTGTAAAATTCAACACAAAGGGCATTGTTTAGTAAATAGAGTTTCTGAGAGCTATTGGAGTATCCAATCTAGAAAAAAAAAATCTTCAGGAAATATAAAATGTTTCTCAAATATCCAAAATAAATAAATAATAAGGTTTCTACTTGTACAAAATAGTCACTGCTTTATTACACACACACACACACACACACACACACACACACACACACACACACA
>CAJQZJ010033704.1:354619-368908 GCA_907164525.1 Lophiomys imhausi | reverse complement strand
ACACACACACACACACACACACACACACACACACACACACACACACACACACACCACACACAAAATCTACTCCATATCTCTAACACTACCAATATCTGAATACTTGTCATTTATCTGTTTGCCTTGAACATTTACAGTTTATACAATTAGAACATTGCTTTTATATATTCTAAAAATGTTTGTGATTTGGTGTCTGGTCCCTTTTCTTCAGAGGTTTCAGTTGTCCAGCTGTCTCTGGACTCTTCAGATGGATGTTTTTAATTTCCTGGAAAGATAAGAACCCTAACCCTAACCCTGTCCTAATCCTAACTCTGCGGCACCACTGTTTTTTAGCAGGTAATATCTTTCCTAAAGCAAATTGGGTTTTTGACAATATAAAAAGTATTATCTTTCAATTAAGATTTTTAAAAGTTCTTTTGGGGGCTGGAGAGATGGCTCAGCAGTTAAGAGCACTGGCTATTGTTCCAAAGGACCTGGATTCAAATCCCAGCAACCACATGGCGGTTCACAGCTGTCTAATTGCCTGGTGTGGTGGCACATGCCTTTCATCCCAGCACTCGGCAGGCAGAGGCAGGTGTATCTCTGTGAGTTCAAAGCCAGCCTGGTCTAAAAAGTGAGTCTAGAACAGCCTTTATACAGAGAAACCTTGTCTCAAAAAAAAAAATTCTTTTGATATTTTGGAACTAAACATGCCTTTAAGTGTATACATTTTGAGATCACAAAGGACAATTTCATTTTGAATTTCAGCATGCCTTTTGTGAGTAGCTTTTAAACTTAAATCATTGCAAATCCTATGTGCCTGCCTCTGCCCTCCAAGTATTGGGATCAAAGGTGTGTGCCTTCCAATTGTTGGGATTAAAGGTGTGCACCACCACCCCTGGATCTAATTTTTTCTCTATTTGGAGCTTACTCTGTGTCAGGCTGGCCTTGAACTCAGAGATCCGCATGTTTCCGTCTCCAGTGTGTTGAGATTAAGTGTGTATGCCTCTCAAGAGATGAGATTAAAAGTGTGCACCATCACCACCCTGTTCTTTGTAACTCTAGAATTTAAAAGACAACTAACTCTATAGTGATCCTCCCGTCTCTGCTGGAGTTAAAGGCATAGGTTAACACAACCCTTCTCAAATATTTTACCTTAGTTCCAAATTACTTTAGCTCTTAGAGATTTAGAAAACCAGACTGAACTGTAGTAACCCTTAATTTACTTACAACTTTTTAAGCCTCTTAATTGTATTTTTAAAGCCAAACAACAAAAATATCCTTTATATATAGGAAACAAACTTATAAACTGACATCCAAGAGTGTGTGAGCTATGTGGAACTCTGTAGTCTAACTTTCTAACCTGAAATTAAAGCCTCTTTTTCCCTTTCATGCCAGTAGGACAAGTATGCCTTTGGTAAATTATCATTTGAGATTTTTATATTTTATTTTATTATTATTTTTAAGCTTAGTTGCACCCCTTTTCAAATTTTTTTTCAAGTTACCTCTTGAACATAGTTTCCTCCAATGATCCAGCCTCACAGACTTCCTCAATAGCTGTTTCCTCAAAAATCTACGACCAGAACAACTCAAAATGGCTAAAAGATGGACTGTTCCATCCAGGATGTCAATAAACTCCTGAAGTTCAGCCTCCAACTACAAACTTCTTAGGACATTTAAATTGCTGAGCACAAAAAGGACTGAACATCAAATGTTACTATTAACATGCTTAACCATTTTTCCATTCTTATTTGGGCCCCCAAATAGTTTTCCTACATCCCAGTCACCAAGAAGTAATTTTGAGAGAGCAACATCCCATTCCTAGATTTTTTTTTTATTCATTTCCCCCACCCTTTGGTCATTTGATGGGTTATATATATTTGATGTTATTTAGGGGGATTGGTTACAAGTTGTTAAATGGTCTTGTTAAATAGGTTTTGGAGGTTAGACCCAGGGATTTCTCTCTTTTTGTTTTCTCTACACTTCCTTCTCTCCTATGTAGGGGGGAAAAAGACTTAAATGGGATATAGACATAATATAGGAATGATAAAGAAAAAGGGACTGATTATTAAATATTATCTTATGTCTTTGTATATTTATACAAAATTAAGATTATATTTGGCTACATTGGTATTGATCTTTGTATATTGATACAAAATTAAGGTTAACCCTTTTTAAGGTATTGTACCTAGGTAACACTTAAAAATGCAATGTGAAGTTTTGACCCTTTGATAGCAACTGTCACAAACTATTTAGGATAATTAAGAGATGCAAACTAATAGTCATTCAAACATGTCATTTGGTTAGGTACCACAGATGTTTTCTAAGTTAATCAGAAATCAAGTTGCTAAGAGACAAGCAACATTTGCTCATCCAAATATACAGAGATAGATATGTGGTCTTCAAAAACCTCAAGAGATATGTAGAATTTGGCATTCAAAGAAGGTTTCTTAACTTAAGATTTTTTGATATTGTGACATGTCAGCTACTGAAAGCACCCCCGATTCTACTCCAAGTAGAGGGTGAGCATCGAAAAATCTCCATTTGGAGATGGTTGCATTAGTGGCAAGCCTGTCACTGGGCAAGAAAAATTCCTTGCTTCAGCTGTAGACAAACTGCTGTCCGAAAAGGACAAAACTTGGAAGCAGGTAAGTTGACAGCCTAGCTCTGCCAAAACAGGGCAGGCAAGTCCTTCATAATTCCTGCTTTACAATTAATGTCTGTCAGAGATACTGGGCCAAGAGGCTGAAGATAGATAATCTAATGTATGGAGCAAAATTGGGAACTGTCCAGGCAGCCAGTTGTCTGTCATTTCTTAGTTTCAGAAGCTGCTGGCTCTGCACTTCCTATATAATCAGATATATTTATCCTTCTCAGGACTCTTATGTGGTTGAAGACTAGATTGTTATAGTCTCACAGTTAAATTTTAAATTGTTTAGGAATTAAAAGATGTTCAAGGTCTAAGAAGATGGTTTTAAGTTGGTAATGCAAGTTAGGATTGAAAACGAGTTAGGTATAGAACTTTTAACTCATGGGGATAGGCAAGGGGTGGGGGGGGGGGGCGCAGGCCTTTAATCCTAGCACTTGGGAGGTAGAGGCAGACGGATCTCTGTGAGTTCAAGGCCAGCCTGGTCTACAAAGGGAGTCCAGGACAGCCAGGGCTACACAGAGAAACCCTGTCTTGAAAAACAAAACAAAAAAAAAAACCTCATGGAGATAGATAGATAATAGAATATTAATATCAGTTGCCAAATATGTATGGGCTGAACATTGTGAATGTATGCTATACCTTATAGTTTTCATAATTTTGGCCTAATTACTCAAAAAAAATATGAGTTCCGGGAGAAGGGGGAGAGGTTGGGGCCAGGATGGGTTGAGGGAGGGGACTGTGGTGGAAATGTAACTTGAAGTGATAAAAAAACATTAAAAAAAAGTTTGTGATTTACAGAGGCAAATAATTATATGCATGTTTGTATGATAAAATGTCATTCAAGACAATTATAATAGCCTTGAAGTGGCTATTCATGTGATAACAGTACCCTGTGAACTTTTAATTCTGATACCTGCATCTAAGAATCTGAGCTTATGAAGGAAAAGTTAACACTTGCTAAAAATAATATTGTTAATTTTTCGAAGTTGTACAAGAAAGGAAAATCGTGATTCAATGGAGTCGAGAAATGACACCAGAGTAAAAGAATTTATATTTCTGGGTCTTACTCAGTCCCAACACCTGAGCCTGGTCTTATTTCTTGTTTTGTGTTTTGTGTACGTAACAACTCTGCTGGGGAACCTCCTCATCGTGATCACCGTGACCTTTGAGTCCCGTCTGCACACACCCATGTACTTCTTGCTCCGAAACCTTGCCACCCTGGACATCTGCTTCTCCTCCATCACAGCCCCTAAGGTCTTGGTGGACCTTCTAGCCAAGAAAAAGACCATTTCTTACACAAAGTGCATGACACAGATATTTTTCTTCCACCTGCTCGGTGGGGCAGACATTTTTTCTCTCTCCGTAATGGCGTTTGATCGTTACATAGCCATCTCGAAGCCCCTTCACTATGTGGTTACCATGAGTAGCAGGAGGTGCACAGCCCTCATCCTGGCCTCCTGGATGGGAGGCTTTGTCCACTCCATCGTGCAGATCTTCCTCTTGCTCCCACTCCCCTTCTGCGGACCCAATGTTCTTGATACTTTCTACTGCGATGTCCCACAGGTTCTCAAACTGGCCTGCACTGACACCTTCGCTCTTGAGCTCCTGATGATCTCAAACAATGGCCTGGTCACTACCCTGTGGTTTGTCTTCCTGCTGGTGTCCTATATGGTCATCTTGATGATGCTGAGGTCTCAGTCAGGAGAGGGCAGGAGGAAAGCCATCTCCACCTGCACCTCCCACATCACTGTGGTCACCCTACATTTTGTGCCCTGCATCTATGTCTATGCCCGGCCCTTCACTGCCCTCCCCACAGATAAAGCCATCTCTGTCACCTTCACGGTCATCTCCCCTGTGCTCAACCCCTTGATCTATACTCTGAGGAACCAGGAGATGAAGTCAGCCATGAAGCGACTAAAGAGAAAACTCACACCTCTTGAAAAGTAAGAGAAAAAGAAACCACAACTCTAGTCACCAAGAACTCTTTTCATTACATTTTCTGTACGTTTATATACTCACATAATTGTCAATTCACCAACTACACTTTCTAGGAAACCTTTTGTTTCTCTAAATATATTAGTAGTAATCAGTAACCCAAATTTCCATATGGCACAAATCTTACAGGATCTGGCTGATTAATTTATTTGTTTAGTTGGCTGGTTTTGAGACAAGGTCTCACCATATAGCCCTGGCTGGCCTTGAACTCAGAGATTCAAGTTTCTGCCTCCCAACTTCTGGGATTAAAGGACGGTTTGTCAGGATGTATGTATGTGCATGCTTGAGTCCTGTGGAGACTAGAGGAGGCATTGCATACCCTGGAACTAGAGTTACATACAGATAGTTGTGAGCTGCCATGTGAGTGTTAGAAACCAAACCTGGGTCACCTGCAAGAGCAAGCTCTCTTAAATGCTAAGCCATCTCTCCAGACCCTGATTAATGTTTTCAATCAAAGACCAAAGTTACGATATGTCGATCAAATCAACTATGCCTCAACTCCTTTTCCCAAAGGCAGGGAGCTAGAACTGGTCGCTCCGTCTGTAATCCTAGTACTTGGAAGATGATGATAGGGGATCAGGAACTCAAGGCCAGTTTGGAGCCAACCTGGGCTATCTGAGAACCTTTCTCAAAACACCAAGGAATAAAAAGAAGGAAGAGGAGACAATCTAGAGATAAAAAGTTATTTGTTCAAGGTCTTTAGCCAAGTCAGGCACAGAAACATCTTTAATAGCCAACTCACTGGTTTTTTATCACATGATTATAAGTTCTTACATTGTTGGATCTGCTGTATAAGACTATATTTCTGTTCTAGAATGCTCATTGCCTCTGAAGTCCACACTCATGGATTTGGCTGACTTATCAATGGTTGGGAAATTTCCTTCTACTTAGTTAAACCTTTAGTGAATTTGGGCTTGTGAGGACATTCCCAGATCATAACGACTACCCTCTTGGATTCCTGTTACAAATAAAGCTTGACAAGAGTTCTCATCATGACCTAAAAGCATTTATGATAATGCAGAATAAGACTTGTCATTTACACATTCTTATTGTGAGATTAGATAGGAGCAGAACCTTAAGGACTCCATACAGGGACCAATCCATCCTCAACATCCGAGTGACCTTTCAGGTGTGGACTTACTAAGTCAGTCTCAGGTTGGTTTCACTATTCACATTTCTGCTACTTGGGGAACATGGGGAGCATAGCAAGGAATTGGAGTAGAAGAGACAAGAAGGGCAGGAGGGAGAGAGAAAGAGAAGATAAAACTCTTACCTGTGGAGCTGGAGAGATGACTCAGTAGCTAAGAGCACCGGCTGTTCTTCCAAAGGACCCAGGTTCAAATCCCAGCACCCACATAGCAGCTTACAACTGTCTGTAATTCCTGTTCCAAGGGATCTGACACCCTCACACAGATATACATGGAGACCAAACACCAATATAATAAAATAAAATAATTTAAAAAATTGTTAAAAAAAAAAACCTCTGGCATGGTGGCGCACGCCTTTAATCCCAGCACTTGGGAGGCAGAGGCAGGTGGATCTCTGTGAGTTCAAGGCCAGCCTAGTCGACAAAAGTGAGTCTAGGACAGCCAGGGATACACAGAGAAATCCTGTCTTGAAAAAAAATAAAAGAAAGAAAGAAAACCTCTTACCTGTTTATCTGTTTATTTTTTTAATCTATTAGTATTCAAAGGCCATATAGACTAGTGGTACCCTCTGGCTGGGACTGCAGTAAAGCCAAGCAGCTGAAAATTTATCTTCAAAGTCACACAGACATAGATATCAGTTGTACAATGTGAAATATGTTGCAGTGATGTATGTTTTGGTGGTTTTTATGTTCTGTTCTGAAGAACTTCAGAAGGGTCAAGTGAATCTGTGCACTTTCAAAATGTACTTTGGTTGCTATGTTCTCTCACTCAAATGTTGTAATGATCAGCACCTCTGAGTGGCCATGAAAAATAAATATATAAATATGTATGAAGTGAATAACTTGATGAATATCAAAACCTGTCACCACACTGCCTCCCTAGATTGTAAATCTCAGCTTTGTCAATTAAAATGGCTGCGGAGGGACCATGCACATATTACTTTAAAAAAGAAATTGGGTGTATGAATCTACATAATCCAGCTCTACATAACCTGTAGCCACAGAGCTCTCATTTTTTCCATCACTACACTTTCCGTTTAGTTCCATTTCCCAATTGATTTCAGGCAAAGTAACTTTTGACCAAGAGGGAGACCACAACATTTTCTTTCTGAGGCAAAGAAAATTGTCTCCCTATGCTTCCTCCAAAGGAAAGGCCATGTCCCAAAGGAGCTGACACAAAGTGTGAAGGGTGGAGCTGCTGACATTTTAATGACTCCCGTAGGAGTTCCACTGTTTTGCCCATGACCCATTCACATTGATCCCCAGCACTATTCCCTTTGCTGCTTCCTATCATGGCTTTGTGGCTGAGGGATTAGTACTGGTAGCCCAGGCACTACAAAGAATAGAAGAGTCAGGACATTGTGATTCCCTGAGACTGCTCATTGGCCCATCCCATTTCCTAGATTTCTGCACCCCTACACCCCACAGCCACATTGCCTCCTACCCTCAACCCCCACATCCACATCCCCCCAGTCTAAAAGAAGATAAGGTCAATAGCCTTGAGGCAGGCAGGCTTTGTGTTACATGTAGAATTTCCAGCAAACATACTTCAAAGGTCCAATGAAAGCCTTGTAAAATATTATGAGGTCAATTTCCCACTTGGCAGGTCAATTTCCCACTTGGCAGCTAAGCCAACAATGAACTTCTGAAACTGTTATGTGTTAATGTTGACTTTTCAGAAATGCCACAAGTATGTAAATACTCCAAACAAAGCTAGAGTCTTAAAGAAACAAAGGGAACTGATAGTTTCTCCCTTGAGGAATACAGAAAATGTAACTTATAGAATAAGGGTGCTAGGACAGAAGGATTGTCCCCGAATCTCACTCTGTAGGACTTTGAGGCAATGGCTCCTGAGCTTCACATGTGGAGTGTAATTGGTTTCACTTCTTGGTCAGGAAAGGAATTTAGAAGCCTTGAGTGAGAAGTTTTTTATCACATTGGGGATCAAATCCAGGGCCTCGAATGTGCTAGGCAGGAACTTTACCATTGAGCTTTACTTATCCTTAGTACAAGCAGGATGTTTTAGTGACCTATTTATCTCTATGATTATGTGCCACTGATGATGTATATAATACCCTTAAAGCTTTAGGGTTCAATGAAGAGGAGGGTACTTGCAGGATGTTGAGATAGCTGAGGGGGTTAAGACACTTGCCCCCCAATCCTGACAACCTTAGTTCAGTCCCCCTGGCCCACGTGAGGGAAGGATAGAATTGACTTTTGCAAGTTGTCCTCTGACCTCCACAAGTGATCTGAACCACATGGACATGAATAAACACACACAATAAACAAATACATAAATATATATACAAATGCAAATTTTTGAAAAGTAAAATACTTTCCTAGTTGAAAAGGCTCAACATAAAGTTCATTTCAGAACATGAATTCACTGTAGACAATGAGACACTTTGCTTAGTGGGACACTGGAGTAGAGGGAAGCTCTTACTTTTCAGGTTCTTGTCCATGATGTTTACTGGGATTGTTTCTAAAAGATGCTCTGCCATGGGCCATAGGGTGGTTCTTAATACAGTTTCAAGAGTCTAGTTTTGGAAGAATCATGAAATTATAGTTCTTTATCCATTCGTGTCCTAGTTAGGTTTACTATTACTGTGATGAAACACCATAACCAAAAGCAACTTAGAAAGAGTGTATTTGGCTTATACTTCCACAGCATGGTTCATTATTGAAGGAAGTCAGGACAGAAACTCAACAGGGCAGGACCTATTGGCAGGAACTGATGCAGAGGCCATGGAGGGATGCTAATTACTGGCTTGTTCCATTTACTTTCTTATAAGACCTAGGACTACCATTCAGGGAAGGCACCACCCACCATGGTCTGCAGTCCTCCATCAATCACCAATTTTAAAAATGCCCTACACTCTTGCCAAGGGCTGATCCTCTCAGTTGAGGATCCCTTCTCTCTGATGACCCTAGCTTTGTCAACTTGACATAAAAGCAGCCAGCATGGTTCCCTTGCTACTTTCCTGTTTTGTGCTTTTTTTTTAATCAACATGCACAATCCTATACTTTGAAGGTATCTTTGCCACTCTGTAAAAAGCCATCTCTTAACATCCCTCACTAGATCAATTGTTTGCGAAGGGAGCTCATGACTGAAGCAGTCACTCAGAAGCCATTTCTGTGCTTTGAGACTGGAATGGCATGCAACTGCCATTCTTTGTGGCTGCTGGCTCTTTGTGAAGAAGTCTGTAGAGACTACAGAGTCTGAATTTTTTTCCTTTTTTTTTTTTGGTTTGGTTTTTCTTTTTTTTTAATATTTATTTATTACTTCAGGTTACATCTCCATCACAGTGCCCTCTTTCCACCCCTCCCAGTCCTGCCCTCCTATCCTCTACCTCCTATCCCTTCCAACCCACTCCTCTGGAGTGGAGTGTCCCTACATATCAGTTCCCCACCCCAGTTCAGCAGTCATATGAGGTCCAAGAGCCTCCTCATACACTGGGGGCCTACAAGGCAGCACCACTAGGGCAAAGTGTCTCATTGACAGGAAAAAAAGTCTATGTTCCTGTTCCCTTTGGTGCATTAGTTATAGTATAGTTATCCAATATTATATGGCTAAAATCTGACTATAAGTGAATAGATGCCACGTGCAACCTTCTGAGTCTGGGTTAGCTCACTCAGGATGAGCTTCTCTAGTTCCAACCATTTGGCTGCAAATTGCATGAATTCATTGTTTCTGATGACTGAGTAGTATTTTGACACTGCTCTTGAACTCCAGGTGCTTTGACTTCCGACATCCTCTCCTGCTAAGTCACTACCAGCCTTGCTTCTCACTATATACAGGCTTCCAGTACCACATTCTTACATGGCATACTACTTTAATTTGATGTGCAAATAATCTTCCTGAACCTTTCTTTTACAGCAGTTTGGGAGTGGGGGGTAACCCTCAGAGTTCTTGTTGCAGTTAAGAGCATTTGACTTTGAAATAAAACAGATCTTGACTAGAGATAAACTCCTGAGTGTTTTGAGACATTAGTCAACTGGTTAATCATTCCATGCTTCCCTTCTCTATATATACTTACTATGTATATATTAAATTGGTGTAAAACTGTCAGGGCATGTTCACATGAATAGTGCAGGGTTTGGAAGAGATAAATTGGCACAACATATAAGAATCACTCCAGGGGCTGTAGAGGTGAATCGACAATTTAGAGCACTTGTTGCTCCTGTGGAAGACCCACGTTTGATTCCAGCACCCACATAGTGGCTCCCAACCATCTGTAAATGCAATTTCAGGAGATCTGAATCCCTCTTCTGGCCTCCTTGGACAAGGCACTAGTGTAGTACACACACACATATATACATATAATCAAAACACTCACACATATAAATAAATAAACCCACACACATTTTTTCACATCATAAATTTTCCCTAAAAGAAAGCAAAAAAAATTTTTAATAAAGCAAGATTTTTCCTACCATTCTGTAACACTGAAACCATGCTAGGTGAACTTATGACTTAACGTTGGATAACAGAATTTCTTACTAAGAAATATTATTAAGAAGTACAGTTTGGAGCCAGGGGTGGTGGTACACGCCTTTAATCCTGGCACTCAGGAGGCAGAAGTAGGCAAATTTCTGTGAGTTCAAGGCCACCCTGCTCTACAAAGCAAGTCAAGGACACCCAGGGCTATTACACAAAGTAACCCTGTCTTGAAACACAAAACAAAAAGGATACAGGTTTGTTCTCTTTTTACAAAAGTTTATGAGTACCTCTATTTACAAAAGGCAACTTCTTACCAAAAAAAAAAAAAGAAAAAAGAAAAAAGAACTTAATTATGTTTATAGCAAGTGGGTATGTACTCTGATATTTTGGGGTATTTACCTTAACCTTATCTCTGAGCGAAAAAAAATGCCCTGAGAAAAGAAATGGCCATTTCCATTATAGTTGTAGCTCCCCCGTAAAGTGCTTGACTGGCATGCATAACTTTGGGTGTGTCCCACAGCACCACATAAACCAGACATAATGGTGCATGGCTATAATCCCAGCACCTGGGAGGCAGAGACAGAAGAAGCAGAAATTCAAGGTGACCTTCATCATCTCAGTTACATGGCAAGCTTGAGGCCAGCCTGGGCTAGAAATCCTGCCTTCAAAACTTTAATAAAGTAAATTAAGAAATAACATTTCACCAGGCATGGTGGCGTATGCCTTTAATGTCAGCACTTGGGAGGCAGAGGCAGGCGGATCTTTGTGAATTCGGGGCCAGCCTAGTCTACAAAGCAAGTCCAGGACAGCCAGAGCTGTTACACAGAGAAACTCTGCCCCAAAAAACCAAAAAATATAAAATAAAAATGAAATAATAAAACAAAAATCAAAAAAGAAAAATAACATTTCCTTATTCTCTTCTAGCCTGCAAAGACACTGCACACATGTAGCACACATGTACACATATATATACAAGCAAAGCACTGACATACATAAAATAAAAGAAAATAAAATGTTTAATTTATTAACTAATTAATTAATACAATTTACAAGATAAAACTTATATTTAGATAAGCAAATGTTGCTTTTCTCTTAATAACTTGATTACTGAGTAGCTTAGAGAATATCTGTGATAGACTGTCATAGTAGCTAACAAGGTGACATTCATGCATGACTAGGAGTTTGTTTTTCTTAACTATCCTAAACAGTTTAAGACGGTTGGTATCAAGAGGCCAGAGCTTCACATTTCATTTTTAAGTATCTCTAGATACGATACCATTAGGAAGCGTTACCTTTAATTTTGTATCAATATACAAAGATCTATTCAAATGTGGCTAAATATACTCTTAATTTTGTATCAATATGCAAAGATCAATGCCTATGTGGCCCAATACAATCTTAATATTGCATCCATATACAAGGGTCAATACCATTGTGGCCAACTATAATCTTAATTTTGTATCAATATACAAATATCAGTACTGACGTAGACCAATACAATCTTATTTTTGCACACTAAACAATGGTCAATACCACTTTAGCCAAATATACTACTAATTTTGTATCAATATACAAAGGTATAAGGGCATATGCAATAATCTGACCCTTCTTCTTGGTTCTTCCTGTGCTATGTCTATGTCTCAAGAGATAGATAGGGCATCTTCAAAAACCCCAAGAGATCTGCAGAATATGGCATTCAAAGATGTGGTCTTAAATTAAGATTTTTTTTTGATATCGTGACATATCAGCTCCTGACAGCACCCCCTATTCTACTCCAAGTAGAAGATAAGCATCGAAGAATCTCCAGTGTGAGATGGTTGAATTAGTGGCAAGCCTATCTCTTGGCATGTAAAAACTCCTTGCTTCAACTGCAGACAGACTGCTGTCCAAAAAGGACAAAACTTGGTAGCAGGGAAGTCGACAGCCTAGCTCTGCCAAGACAGGGTAGGTTAGTCCTTCATAATCCCTGCTCTACAATAAATGTCTGTCAGAGAAACAGGACCAAAAGGCCGAAGACTGATGCTGGAATGTATGGAGAGAAAATGGGAACTGTCCAGGTAGTCACTGGTTTGTCATTTCTTAGTATTGGAAGCTGCAGGCCCTGCACTTCCTATATAATCAGATATATTTATCCTTCTCAGCTCTCTGAGGTGGTTGAAGAATAGACAGCTTGAGTCTCATAGCTAAATCTTGAGTTGTTCAGGAATCAAGAGGGCGTTCTAGATCTAAGAAGATGGTTATAATAGTGATGCAAGTTAGTATGAAAGCTAAGTCAGTTATAGAACTTTAAACTCATGGAGATGGTTAGAAGGTAGAAGGTTAAAGTCAGGGGCCAAATATGTATGAACTGGGCATTGGGAAGGTATACTGGGCCATTTAACTCTCATAAATGTGGCATATTTAATTCTGCTGTTTTGTATAGAATTTACTGTTATAAGAGAAAGAACCATTTGTTGGATTGAAAAGGGAAGCTGTTGGGGGGAAAGAGGGTGGAAGGGTGGGACAGGAAGGGGGAATAGGGAAGGGTTTGTGACTGAGATGTAACTTGAAGAAAAAAAAATAAAGTACTTATATAAAAAAAAAACTTATGTCTACATTCCAGATTAACCAATGATTACTAAGAGTGTTTCCTCCACTTCCCAGCTGTAGTAAAAACAGTGTAAAGAATTTTTATTTTTCTGGAATTACTGTGATCATCACATGTAACATTCATTCTTGCCAAATCATGTTACGGATGCAAACATCGAAGTGGGAAGGACTGGATGTAGTGGTACATCCCTTTAATCTCAGTATTCAGGAGGCAGAAGCTGGCAGATCTCTGAGTTCAAGACCAGCCTGGTCTACAGAGCAAGTTCCAGGACAGCCAGGGCCACACAGAGAAACCTATCTCAAAAAACCAAAATCAAAAAGTGGAAAGTGCAAAGATATCCAGGAGAGAGACATGAAGATCATATTTTTCCATATAAGTGAATAAATAAGAGGATGCTTCTTGGAAAAGTGTAATCTTTTAATGATTTCCCCCAAAGACTAGAAGAACAAAATGAAATTAAATCAGAGAAATTAAAAGTAGATTGGGGGGGGGGAATCTTTGTGTGGATAGTGAGGTTAGACAAATAATAAAAGAGATTGAAAAATTAAAAGAGAGAGAGAGATTGAGAAGACCTGAAGTCTATCTGGAAGCTAAAATTGAAAAGATGAAGCTGACTACAGCTGGTAAGGACTGTAGTTATACATCAGAAAAAGCAACTGTTATAAAAGTGGATGGTCCATTTTGTTTTATATAAAGTTTGTTATTGAGGGCAGGGAGACATATGTGTCCAGATTCCATGAATGCCCCTTGAATACAATTATTAATTATTAACTTGTTAACAGAGGTTAACACATGATGTCTTCCTTGATTGATCTCCACTTTATTCTCTGCGTCAGGATCTCTCTGACTGGTATAGTTAACTACCTTGGCCCAGGTGTTTTATCATGTTTTATGATGGCTCGAATTACGGGAAGGCTACCGTATCTTTCCAGCTCTTACTGGGTTCTAGGACTTCAAGCTCTGATCCTTACTCTTGCATGACAAACGCTGTACCCACTGAGTCATCTATAAAGACCCACAAAAGTTATTCTCTAGTCATGCCATTAAGATGTTACAGAGGAAATAGTTACATATTTACTTGTTTTGTTTTGTTTTGAGACAGGGTCTCACTATGTAGTCCTGATTATTTTGGAACTCACCAAGGGATTCCATCTCTGCTTCCTGAGAGCTGGGATTACAGGAAGGCTACTATGCCTTCCCAGCTCCTACTGGGTTCTAGGACTGCAAGCTCTGATTCTTACTCTTGCGTGACAAACACTGAGTCACCAATCCAGACCCACAAAAGTCATTCTTTAGACATGCCATTAGGTGTTACAGAGGAAATAGTTACATATTTGCTAATTTTTTGCACGGGGATTCCCCCATCTCTGTTTCCTGGGACTACCGGAAGGTGACCATACCTTCCCAGCTCTTACTGGGTTCTAGGACTGCAAGTTCTGGTCCTTACACTTGCATGACAAACACTCTATCCACTGAGTCATCTATAC
>CAJQZJ010033704.1:327997-346941 GCA_907164525.1 Lophiomys imhausi | reverse complement strand
AATAATAATAATAATAATAATAATAATAATAATAATAATAATAATAATTCTAGCAACCTTATTTGTCAGTTGTGTAGCTAAAATTGGTTTTGTTTTTTTAGATGCATTAATTTTATTTATGAGTGTTTTTCCCACATGTATATGTGTTATCATGTTGTTGTACTTGGTACTTGGGAGGTCAGAAGAGGGCAGCAGATCCCCTGGAACTGAGGATGGCTGTGAGCTACCATGTATGTGCTGGGAGTTGAGCCCAGGGACTCGGCAAGTGTTACAAGTACTCTTAACCACTGAGCCTCTCTCCAGCCCCTCCAAGTCCTTTTGATAGACATTTAAGATCCTGAGTTGTGGGTTATTTTTTAATTATTAAATTAGTTGCTTTTCAATCAGTGTGATAAAATACCATGGCAAGACAACTCAAAGAAGAGTTTATTTGGGGCTTATGGTTCCTGAGGAATACAAATTCATCCCCGTCAAAGCAGAGAAGCATGGTAGCAATCAGACATGTTGGCAGAATCAGCTGGGAGCTCATATCTCAGCCCACAGACTGGAAACACACAGAGCTTGGGGATGGTGATACCTCAAAATTCACCGCCAGTGATGTAGTTCCTCCAGCAAAGCCATACCTCCTATGCCTCCCCAAACAGTGTCACCAACTGGGGACCAAGTTTTTAAAGACTCCATAATTCAAGGAAACATCTCATTCAAACCAACACAGTTATTATACTTTGGCAATTTCATACATGAATATAATGTACTTTGATCATACATACTCCCATTATTATCTTTTACCCCTGTCCCACCAACCCCTTCTTCTTCTTCACACATTTTCCCTGTGCTTTGATATCTCTCTCCCTCCCTTTTTTTTCCCTTTCCCTCTCAATTCAATTAGTGCTGTTTGCATGAACACGGACGGGAGTTATTTAAATACTGGAGCATGGATAAATAACCAGTGGCCACACCACTGAAGAAAATGACTCCCCCTTTCCAGGGAGTCATTAATTGCCAAAGGGTTCTCAGGAGGGGGTGGGGTCTCCCAAGGCCCTCTCCCATTGTCATGGTTTGAATGGGAATGGCTCCTATAGGTCACGTTTGAATACTTGGTTCTCAATTAGTGGAACTGTTATGTCAACAGGAAAGAAAAACAAAGGCTTTGGATTCCATCCAAAATAATAAAGATCAGATTCAAAAGGGAGAGATCTCCTGAAGTTCTCGGCTATAAATAAAAAAAAAAGAAAAAGAAAAAGAAAAAGAAAATTCAAAAGACCAATTGGTTGATGTATATGCTAAAACTCTCCATTAAAACAACTCAAAAACTGAGACATGTAAATGTCTCCAGCAATAACTTCAGCTATCCATGACTTATAGATCATTCGCTACAGAATCCTCAGAACTTATGCCATTCCCTTAAATGGCATAAATTAAAATTGATATTGCAGTTTGGTATACAACTCAGACAGACTTAAAGATAGATCTCTGTCTTTGGCTCAAAGAACAGGGAAACATCCTTGACTGATCTGTACATCCTGCACATCCTGTGCATTTTTGTGATTTCAGAACTGTGTGTTATTTGTGAGAAATTATTTATTTTCAGAACAAAAAAAAAAAAAAAGCAGACACCAATGGAACAAAGACAGCCTTGACCCTGCTCATCATTCCAACATCCCATAGTTGCTGTTTAATAAAAGTTTGCTTCCAGGAAAGTTTCAAGGAAAGCTAAGAATCCTAATTGATCCAGCCTTTCAGACCATTCCAGACAGGTCTTTATTTAAGCCTACACTTTCAACATCTAAAAGAATGGACAATAAATATTACTATTAACTTGCTTAACTATTTTTCCCATCTTTATTTGGGCCCCTCCAAAAAGGTATCCTATGCCTCAAAATCAGCAGGAAACAAGTTTTAAGAGACCATTGTCCCATTCCCTTGGGTTAAGAGAGGGCAAGTTTTGGTTGTTCTCTTGGTTAATGGACGCTTGTCATTATAAAGGGGGTGGTTATCAATCATTAAGGTCTTATTCTAAACAACAAGGTTTAGAAACTTAAACACAGGTTAAAAAGAAAAAGGGGACTATGGGGATATAATATAGGAATAATAATATATAAAGGTGGATTATTGAATCTGCTTTTCAACTTAGAGATATTGTTATTCTCAAATAAGGTTATTTTTTGATACATTGGTATAGATTATTGTATATTGATACAGATTTATTTTGATACACATATAGGTATGTTTCAACTCTTATATAAGATATTATACATATGCAACACAGTCCTTTTATAAACTGCTATTACAATCTATTTAGGATGTTGAGTAGTACTAGTCAATGGTTAACCAATAAAACTCATAGTCATATCAGATCCTATTATAGTTTATCACAGAAATATACATCATAGGTTAAACAGAGTAAATAGCTAGAAACAAGGAACATTTCCATGTTCAAATATGTTATAGATAACAGATAAAATGTCTTCAAAAACCCCAAAGACCTACAGAATATGGCATTTAAAGATTTTTTAAATTAATTTAATGCTTTGTTGATTTAAGACATGTCAGCTCCTGATGGCATCCATTCTACTTGGAAGATGATGAGCATCAAAAAGTCTCCATCAGGAGATGGCTTTTATTTGGGCAAGAATGCCCCTGCTCTCTAAGGCCATATGTTGTCAAAAAAATGGACAAAACTTGGAAGGTCTAGCTCTGCTAAGATAGAGTAAGCAAGTCCTTCTTATTTACTGTTTCATAATTAAGTCTGTAAAATTTCCTGGGCCAGAAGGCTAAAGATTGATGTTCCAACATTATAGAAAGATATTTGGGGCTGTCCAGGTAGTCAAATGTCTCTATCATTTTTAATTTTTTGGAAGGTGCTTGCTTTATACTTCCTGCTTACTCAAGTAATTTTATTCCTTCTTAAGTCTCTGATGGGGATGAAGATTAAATAGTTATAATCTTACAATAAAACATAAGTTGTTTGGGATTTAGGAAGATGTTATTAGATTTAAAATATGTTTTTAAATTGATAATTACAAGATATGATAAAAATATTTAGATTCAGAACTTTAGATTCACCAAGATAGGATAGATAATGTTTTCTTCAAGGTTACCATATACAAATAGGCTAAGCTTTATGTATGTAACTTTTATATATGGTTTTCCTGATTGTTTCATAATTGTTCTTACTGTATATAGTTTGTTAGCCTTTTTATTAAAAAGGGGGAACTGTTGTGGTTTGTATCCTTATGCTGCTTTGTATTTTAATGTTATTTACTGGCTCTCCATAAAGTCTGGTCACATCCCAGATGAGGACATTGTCATGTACACCAAGTGATGTTGTGTAACCTTGCCTGCTAATCCATTTTGCTGATTGGTTGAATAAAGTTACCTATGGCCTGGCCTAGGCAAGGAGAGGAGTGAGACTAAGGTTCTCAGGCTTGGGAGTTGGAGAAGCAGCAGAAGGACAGAGAGAAGCACAAGGAAGGAGAGAGGAAGAAAGGAAGTAGGAAAGATATATTCAAGAGAAGATACTAATAAGTATCTTACTAGTATCTTCTAGATACTACCAAGTATTGGAGGCTTTGGATGGGTGGAAGATAAGGATAGAAGGGTGGTAGACTAGATTTTATGCTCATCTCTGTGTTTAGCCTTGAATAAATCATAGTCTCCATGTATGGTTATTTGGGGAAGTTGCTGATTAAGAAATAACTGAGCTTTAGTAATAATAAGAATGAATATCAATTCTTAATATTCATCAACATGTAATCAAAACATAGAATGCTCCCATCACTTCAAAAATTTCCCCCATGCCATCTTGGCAGTGAATCCTTTCTCCCTCACAACCCCATTCACACACAGACAAAATGCTGGAAAACTTAATTCATGACTGTAAGGACAAAAGTGATTACTGCCACAGCCGAGCAGACAGAATGGACTCAACTCTTAACAAAACAAACACAGACAGAAAATTGTAGCCAAGGAACAGAATTGAAGAAAGATGCTAATGGGTACAGTTACCTGGAGGGGACAATAAGAGTCCAGGCATTCTCACTGAGCTGACTGAAACAAGTAATATTGTCAGTGTAACAAAATATAGAATCACCTAAGGGACAAACCTGTGGGATATCTGTGAAGAGGTTCTAGATGAGTTGGAAATAACCACCTTCATGGTGCATGTCACCATTCCATGGGTGGGGTCCCAGAATGAATAAAAGGAGAAAAGCCACTTTTATTCTGAGTAGATCGACAACATTCATTGTTCTCCTCTTTTTGATTCAGGGCGCAATGGGACCAAAAACTTCATACTCCTGTCACCATGACATCCCCATCATGATGGACTGTATCCCTTAGAAACTGTGAGCCAAGATTAACTTGTCCTTCCTTAAGCTCCTTGTGTCAGGTGTTTTGTCATAGCAGCAAAACAAGTAGCTAATATGGTAACCTAACAGGATTCTTCCTGAAAGTAGGCCAAGGTGTTCAGATATAAAAGTAGGCAGATTGGGGCAGGACAGAAGGCTCAGTGATTGAGAACACTTGCTGCTCAGAGATTCCCAGCATCCACAGAAAGTGATTTACAGCCACCTGTAATTCTAGCTCCAGGGCATCTGATACCCTCTTCTGGGCTCCATGAGTACTGCACACAAATTGAGACAATTTTTTTTTTGTTTTTATTTTTTTGAGACAGAGTTTCTCTGTGTAACAGCCTGGGTGTCCTGGACGCACTTTGTAGACCAGGCTGGCCTCAAACTCACAGAGATCCATCTGCCTCTGCCTCTGGAGTGCTGGGATTAAAGGTGTGCACCACCAACGCCCGGCGACACACAATGCTTTTTAAGGTGTGGGGGTAATGCACATAAACCAAATTTATAGGATTCTTACTAGAACTGGGTTGTTTGTTTACACTCTGATGACAGAGTGGAGACCACGTGTCTTAGTTACTTTTCTATTGCATCATGATCAAGGAAATTTATAAAAGAATGCATTTAATTTGAGGCTCATGGCTCCAGTGGGTTAGAGTTCATGACCATCATGGCAGGGAGCATGACAGCAGGCAGGCATGTCCTACTCATAATGGAGCAGTAGCTGAGAGCTTACATGTTGAGACAATGACCAGGAGGCAGAGAGAGAGAAGTAACTAGAAATGGCATGGGTTTTGAAACCTCAACCCCCCCCCCCCCCCCGTCAGTGGCATACCTCCTCCAACAAGGCCATGCCTCCTAATCCTTCCCAAACAGTTCCACCAACTGAGGGCCAAGCGTTCAATATATGAGCCTGTGGGACCCATTCTCTTTCAAACCACCCACTATGCTTGCTGTGAAGGGCCCAAGGAACAAGATTGTCTCTCATCTCCTCAGTCTCTGAAGGCCCTGGGCACCCATTGGGTTGTCAATGAATGTTTGCTTTTCTTCCCCTCCTTCTCTTTATGTGTCCTCAGAGGGGTGACAGACTTTTTATTTTTCATGTACACAAAATGGAGGCTTTTTTAGTATATAGTTCATATCTTTGTGTATTATTTAACAATTTTTTGCCCAAACAACAACCACTAAGATTTTTCTCCTGGGGGCTAGAGAGATGGCTCAGCTGTTAAGAGCACTAGCTGTTCTTCCAAAGGATCCAGGGTTCAAATCCCAGCACCCACATGGCAGTTCACAGCTGTCTATAATGGCTGAGTGTGGTGGCACACACCTTTAATCCCAGCACTCGGGAGGCAGAGAAAGGAGGATCTCTGTGAGTTCAAGGCTGGCCTGGTCTACAGAGCAAGTCCAGGACAGCCAGGGCTACACACAGAGAAACCCTGTCTCAGAAAAACTGAAAAAACAAAACAAAAACAAAAAAGAATTACAGTGGGGTGGAAGGGGCACTGGATGTATGTCTCAATTAGGTTAGGAGTTCTTGCAGAGGACCCAGACTCAGGTTTCAACACCCACATGGTATCTCACAACCATCCATAACATCTAGTGAATTCTTCTGACCACCAGGCATGTATATGGTAGACATACATACATGCAGTCAAAACATTCATACTTGTAAAATAAATATAAATTAATAATTTTTTAAACAGTGACAATGGTGGCTGTAGAGATGGCTCAACAGTTTTAAGAGAAAATACTTACTGATTTATCATGAGGACTGGAATTCAGATTGCAGCACCCCTACTCCAACTCCAGGGGATTAGATGCCCTCTTCTGGCCTCTATGGACGGCTGCACACATATGTGCATGCACAACACTCACAACGGAATCAAAACTTAAAGTGAAAATAAATATTTTTTTAAAACTGAAATTGCAAAGGATTTTTTTTATAAGGAGGAAAAAAGAGGAAGAGGAGGAAGAATGACTAGCTAGCTTACTGTTTGCAACACCAGGTACCTCAGTTCGTGTATCCATCACCTCCTGCTGTGATGAAGCGTCAGGCAACGACAACTTGAGGAAAGAACTGGTTGTTTGACTCACAGTGCAAGAGCACAGTCTGTCTGGCAGGGACTGTACCTGAGGCGAATGGCCACGATGCATCTGCCATCAGGATACACAGAGTGATCGATGCTGGTACTCACCTGACTTCCTCCCTTTTATTGAGTTCAGGGCCCCTGCCATGAAATGAAGCCTCCCACATTCAGGGTGTGTCTGCCCCTTCAATTAACCTATTATGTACACCCTCACTTAATTCCCTCATACAAGTATTTCCATGATGATTCTAAATCCCATCAAACTGCCCATCAAAATCAATCATCAGAGTTCATTCTATGATATTGTGGTAGAATGCCTCAGCCTTGGATAATTTACAGTGAACAAAAATGGATTGGGCTCATAACTGTACAGGCTGGGATGTCCAAGATCCAGGTATCCCAGCTGGTGACATTGCTGGCAGTATTATGTAATCAATCAGAGCAAGATATTGAACTTGCTGTTTCAAACCCCTTTATAACCAACATTACACTATGCATGAAGGTGGGTCACTCATGACCTAAACATCCTCCAGTAAACCCTATATTTCCAATGCTGTTGCACTGGGAACCAATTTTCAAACACAGGGACTTTAGGGCTACATTAAAACTACAACCTGAAAAGAAAAAACAAAGACCAAAAAAAAAAAGCAAAAAATATGGTGGCCATTGGGACAGAGTCTCAGAGTGCTTTCAGGGGTTGGAAGAGAAAGGGCTATGTGACATCTACATTCTGAGAAGTTACTCTGGTTGTTTGTCAAATGCTGACTGGGGTAGGGCAAGACCAGAGATGAGGGCACTGCTCGAATCTAAGAAAGACACAGCAGATGTCTTCTAGGACTATGAAGTGAATGCAATGAGTCTGTTGCTTACAAATGTGTTTATAGTCGTGGCAATGGTCTGGGTGATGGCAGCAAAGAGAAAAGGACAGTGTTTTTGTATCCAAGCCACAGAGTTTTCTCAGATCGATGCAATGGTGCCTCGTTTTAGGCAGCGTACCCTATGATTTGAGTTATGTCCACCTCAAAATAATATGTTGAAATCTTAACTCCCGGTCCCAAAATTGTGAGTTTATTGGAAAATAGGCTCTTTAGAAAGGTGTCCAAGATGGCCGGGCGGTGGTGGCGCACGCCTTTAATCCCAGCACTTGGGAGGCACAGGCAGGCGGATCTTTGCAAGTTCGAGGCCAGCCTGGTCTACAAAGCGAGTCCAGGACAGCCAGAGCTGTTAAACATAGAAACCCTGTCTCGAAAAACCAAAAAAAAAAAAAAAGAAAGGTGTCCAAGTTAAAATGTGGTCACTAAAATGGACCCATTTTAATTGGTACTCTTACAAAAAGGGTAATTGGAACACAGAGACACATTTAAAGGAAAGATAATGCTGACTGATGTGTCATTGTTCAGGTCTTGTGTGGGCAGCCATACTGTTGAGGTATCCTGGCTTTCCCATCATTTCTAGGAGACACAATTTCCAACAGACTTCCTGGTCCTTTGGTTCTTACAAGTTTCCTGTCTCCTCTTCTTTGACATTCCTTGAATATCAGGTGCAAGAGTTGTGTTGTAGATGAATCCACTGGGACTGAGTGGGCTCCCTACAGTTAACCACTGAGTTTGATCAGCTGTGGTTTTCTCCAAGGGTCTCCATTTGCTGCAAAAAAGAGAAGCATCTTTGATGAAGGGTAAGAGAGGCACTAATCTGTGGTTATAAACACCTGTTTAGCATGTGGTCAGGAATTACACTGGTCTAGTGAGGTGGTAGTAATAGGTTCTCCTCTAAAATCCAAGACCCACCCTCCCAGGTAGGGAAAATTTGACGAGGTTCTACCCCTAGACAAAAAACTACAGGCAAGTAATGACTACTGAGAAACAGAGAAATAATCTCCCTGTATTTGTTTATGCAGTCCATGGCCACCCCTGAAATGATACGCATATGGGCAACACTAAACACAGTGTTGTTTTTAGCAGGTTGTACTTACATACTTATGTGCAAATATATTTCTTTCTGTGTTTGTAGCAATGACAATTACAGAAAAAGAGGCCATCCGTTCAAGAGACTGCAAGGGAGCAGAGACTTCGGAGGGATTGAAGAATGAAAGAAAGAAAGAAAAAAAAGAAGGAAAGAAAGGGGAAGAAAAGTGATGTTATAGTTTAATTCAAATTTCACAAAAAGAGGAGATGGTGGTGCACACCCTTAATCCCAGCAGAGAAGACAGAGGCAGGAGGATCTCTGAGTTGAGGCCAACCTTGTCTAAGAGTCAATTCCAGGACAGCCAAGACTACACAGAGAAACCCTGTCGGGGGGGGGGGGGGAACAGAGAAGAAATTTTTCACAAAAAAAGAAAGACAGTGTAAGGATACAGAGGAAAGAGAAGCCAAAGAAATCAGCCCACCACACCAAGATAAGACATGCTTGGCGTTAGCAGTTTCCAGAAATGTCTATAAGGAAAAAAGATCCAGTGTTATTCTCAAACTGTGCATCTACCAAAATAACAGCAACAATATCAACTCTGTGCTGACCATGTATAGACTGTCTGTTCACTAAATCCTCTTGAGAATCATACAAGAAGCTCTTCCTCCTTTGCAGAGAGGGAAACACAACAGGAAGGCAACCATCCTGGAGTCACGCCCGTACACCGGTTATGATCTCTGCCTGGAACACACATCCAAGAAAAGTTGATCAGCCAAGTGCTGAGGTAAGTGACTGTCAGTCATCTTTATTGATCCACCCACCCTCAAGGTTCAGGGACCATCAGGAACAACATAGGACTCTGCCCTCTGCACATGGCACGGTCATTGCACTCAAGAGCTTCCAGCAATTCGCCAGCCTGTCTGAACTGCACAACGGACAGCCTCCCGACCCGGCCCCAGCGCTGGGATAGGACAGGCTTTGCGAGCATGTCTTCCACTGCTGATATTCTGTGCCAATACAGAAATTGAATGTTTTTACACCGCTAAATTAGTCGTTCTTTTAGTTATCACTTATACAGGCTTTTAAATTTTCCTGCTTGGAAAATTCTGCTCTTATTTTGAAATTACACTTTAAAAATTATGCTGTTTGCTTTATTTGTAATAGCTAGAAACTGGAAACAACCCAGATGTCCCTCAACCGAGGAATGGATTAAAAAAAAAAAACTGTGGTACATCTACACAAGGGAATACTACTCAACCATCATAAACAACGAAATCATGCAATTTGCAGCCAAATGGGTGGAACTAGAGAAGCTCATCCTGAATGAGCTAACCCAGACTCAGAAGGATGCACATGGCATCTATTCACTTATAGTCAGATTTTAGCCATATAGTACAGGATAACTATACAACAACCAATGCACCAAGGGGAACGTAGACTTTTTTTCCTGTCAATGAGACACTTTGCCCTAGTGGTGCTGCCTTGTAGGCCCCCAGTGTATGAGGAGGCTCTTGGCCCTCATATGACTGCTGAACTGGGGTTGGGGACTGTTATGTAGGGACACTCCACTCCAGAGGAGTGTGATAGAAGGCACGGGGGTAGAGGGTGGGAGGGTGAGACTGGGAGGGGTGAAAAGAGGGCACTGTGATGGAGATGTAACCTGAAGTAATAAATAAACATTTAAAAAAAAAGACCAAGGTCATTTGAAGGGCAAGACCTAATTCTACAATTGAGCTATCAACAAAACTCATCCCCAAATAGGATCCCTCTCCAACAGGGTACTCCCCTGCTGATCATTTTGCCATTTGCCAGAGTGTAAGATGCCAAGTCTGTGTCAACTGTTTAGCAATGCTCGTAGACCACAGACGAGCCTCAAGCCTCGAGCCTCTGGTACCTACCTGGTCTGCACCTATGACAGGTGGCAATCTATCACAAAAGACCATTAAGTTAAAAGAAGATGCTTTCTCCATGAGGCTGCCATGTTCACTCACAAGGCTTCACGCAGCTTAGAGTGAAGTTAATGGATATGCTGGCAAGGGCACGGCTCCAGCCTGATTCCCAGACTGACCGTGTTGCCACCCGTACCCGGGTCTCCTGAGAAGTACATATACTCTAAAGTATAAGGCCTGGAAGGCTAGCTGTTTTTTTTTGTTTTGTTTTGTTTTGTTTTTTGTTTTTTGTTTTTTTTTTGTTTTTTTGTTTTTCGAGACAGGGTTTCTCTGTGTATCCTTGGCTGTCCTGGACTCACTTTGTAGACCAGGCTGGCCTCGAACTCACAAAGATCCGCCTGCCTCTGCCTCCCAAGTGCTGGGATTAAAGGCGTGCGCCACCACCGCCCGGCCTGTTTTTTTTTTTTTTAATGTTTATTTATTACTTCGAGTTACATCTCCATCATGGCCCCCTCCCTCCACCCCTCCCGGTCCCACCCTACCACCCTATCCCCCTTTTCCCAGAACTCATAATTATTTTTTTAATAAGTAGGCCACAATTATGAAAATTATAAGGTATAACATACATTCCCAATGTCAAGTCCATACATATTTGGCAACTAATATTAATATTCTATTATCTATCTTCATGAGTTTAAAGTTCTATACCTAACTCAGTTTCCATCCTAACTTGCTTCCTCAAAAATCTACAACCAAAACAACTCAAAGTGGCTAGCTGTTTATTTTTAAGCTCTAATTTTTAAACTGTGGTCAGAGATTTTAATTTGCCTGATATCAGTTATTGGACCTAATGAAACCTCAATTTTTTAAAGAAACTTTTCAAGTGTGCTTAAAAAGTATTAGGTTAATTGTGTTCATTGTATGTACAAATCTCATTTTTTTAAATAATTGATGCTTTGTTTTTACAACTTATTGAGGGAAATTTCTTAAAACCTCTGACAATGACAGTAGAATTATGAACTTGTCCTTCGTCATATCAGGTTTCTGCTTTCTTTTTCCAAAGTTTCAGTATTAAATGTGTAAAATGTCCATGAGTCTTGCATACTTCTATTTTGTTAGCCTTTATCCATCTCAAATTTCTCTGATTTTAGTTTGTCATATGAATTTGTCACCTCATGTTAATAATGCTACATTGTCTTTAATTTTAATATTAATTCCTTGGTACATCGTTACTCCGGCCTCTTCTTGAAAGAAAATTATTGTTTTGTGATTTGGATATGTCTTTTTCAATGAACATGCAAATAGACTTTTTCTCGAATAAAGGTGTATCTTTTAATAAAAATTTAAAAAAAAAAGTATGCTGTTCACTCCTGATGATCATGTAAGGAAACACTTAGAATGTTTACATCTTTGGTCCATGTGAAATTTCTGCTACCAAGTCCACCGTAAGAAGATGCACTTGTGCAGAACTGTAATAGGATATTTCTAGAAGATCATAAAAGAAACTTTTCATAATTAAAATTGAGAGAGAGATTTTGAATTTCTTCCCTTGTACCTGACATTAACTTCATAGTAAGTATTTTATATCAGTAAAATCAGTATGAGGATTGCAGGTTTAAAATTAATCAGCCCTTATAGTAGCAACTTTTTCATTATTTTAAAGCAAAGATTGTAGGCGTGTTCCATCACGCAATAGAAGCAACATTTAAAAGTAGCCCAAGGCGAGTCAGACACTATTGGCTTGGATGAATCCGCACAGGCAAAGTGGCTATAGAAGCAATCCTCACAACAGCACTTCACAGAAGAGGCCACAAGGGGGGCAGACTCACCAGCTCCGGGTGCTACAGGAAACACTGATATAAGGACACAATGGCTCCGGCACAGAACCCAAATTCCTGGGGGGAAAAACATCAGATGGGAACGGCATTACTAATAAAGTATAAGGAAAAACACTAATGGTTCCACTGGGGCTCGAACCCAGGACCTTCTGCGTGTAAAGCAGACGTGATAACCGCTACACTACGGAACCACGTGGTAGGAAGGATTATCTGAGAATGATAATGAAAACACAGAATTGTTACAAACTAGACTGCTAAGACTGAAAATTCGGAACCTGCTCTTAAAGGAAAAAAGTTTCAAAAGGGATCCAAATTTTTCAACTCTGAAAGAAAAAAGGGCACTTTCAGAAGGAGCCTTTTTGAAAGGCTTAAAACTTTCCGAAGAACCATAAAATTATTTTTTGCTCACAAGCAAAATTCAGTAACCCAGACTGGTTGAAGAACTATTACGTGAAGAAAACAAAACGGAACGCCACACCTCATGGTTCCACTGGGGCTCGAACCCAGGACCTTCTGCGTGTAAAGCAGACGTGATAACCGCTACACTATGGAACCAGGTAGCTGCTTGCCGCGACAGATCGTATAACTAGATGCAGAGACATTGTGACGCTGGGACTTAGAATTAAGACGTTTCCGAACCCCGCTCAGAAAACTTGTAACAGGGCCTCCCTCGGCTTTTCTAGCGCCGCCGCTCTGCTCGGCTCCCCGCTGCACACGCTACTGCTAATGGTGGAAGAGAGAGCTCCGCCTTCGAGTCGCCGCTGCTGCTCTGATGTAGGCAGCACCGCGCATAAGACCTACCTGGCTCTGTGGCGCAATGGATAGCGCATTGGACTTCTAGACAAATGAAGGCATTCAAAGGTTGTGGGTTCGAGTCCCACCAGAGTCGCTTTTATTTTAATAAAGAGAGGAAGAATGAAATAAGGAAATTAGGAAGAATGAAAAGTAAACTGAAATCCTTGACCTTTAAACTGTCCCGCCTGGCGCACCCATTAAGATAAAAAAGGAAGTTTATAGCGGTCGTTTCCTGTGTCCACCCCCCTGGAAGTATCAGGAATGTTGCAATTACTGGCGGAGCGTTTTCTCCATCACTTTCCAACGTCAATCACATTCCCACTGTCTGCGGAGATGAACAAATGAGTGAGTTGTAATCATAGTTATTAATCTGCCTCCCTTGCGACTTTGTTTTTCATTGTTTTGCTTTATATGGGCAAAAAATAATTTTATGGTTCTTCGGAAAGTTTTAAGTCTTGCAATATTGTCCCAGTTGTTTATAAACAAGATGTATTTTTCTCAGGTACCAGAATGGCCGAGTGGTTAAGGCGTTGGACTTAAGATCCAATGGATATATATCCGCGTGGGTTCGAACCCCACTTCTGGTAGATGTGGTTTTTCTTTTTCCCCAGCACCTATGACGTTGGGAATAAGACAAAGAGGCAAAAGCCCTTTGTCTGATGGCTAACCCAACGGCTAACTCTCCAGACCCAGCTACACCTGGGTACGTTTCCAATGGTTAGAATACAGGAGCCCAGAGAGTTTTTAAAAACTAAATTTATAAGTAAAATATTTTAAAAGGAAAAAAATAAAAAGCAAGGTCTTTAACTATGAGATGTGATAGAAAAGAGAAAAAAGAAAAATAAACAGGAGGTTTTAGTGTCACTATAAAGGAAATAAAAAGAATTTCCTGACAATCATCTGGACATTAGGCCAATTCTGCCGTTTCTCCACTAAGGTCTTCCCTCGATACATTCATTCAAGAACAGCCCGGCGGTTAATCATTCTACAACAGTAGTTACTGTCCTCAGAGCAGAACCATGCTGGGACGGAAAACAGACTTTTTGTTTGTTTGTTTTAGGTAGGCTGCGATGGGCACAGCCACAGGGCAGGCCCGGAGTCTCCCCTAACCTTTAGTCTTCCCTGGCCCAAACACCTCTCTGCAGGATATCTGTTAGGATCAAACCAGACTTTCGCAGACTACGGGGCATTCGAAGGAGGGGATGGGGAGCGGCTAAAACGTAGCTAAAAAGGGAAGCTACGTTTCTCCGTCAGTCAAGTCTGTGCCACTCAAGTAACGCTTGAAAACTACCACCAAGAGAATCGTGTGGCCTCGGTGCTCTGGTCTACTGTGGAGCTGGCCGGAACGGATCTGTCTGCTCTGGTTCATTCAGCGCTGAATTCAACCTTGGTGAACCAAGCTCTGGAGCGAGGCGTAGGGGTCAGTCCAGAGGTTTGGAGGGCAATAAGCCAGAGGCTGGTAATCCGCCTGAGGCTGAGCGCCAGCCAGGTCAGGCAGCCCCTCTCCAGGAGTCATACATAGTGTTAGCCTTCTCAGATGAACTTGGACTCTACAGCTGAAGCTTAGGGTACGGTGTGTTTGTTTGTGAGAACTATCTGACTCATTTGTGATTATCCAATACGAGCAAATGTCCCTCAGCGCGCAACTGGGGGCTTGAGAATGCAGTCGGTCTGACCCCACTCAACACCAAGCCTTTGTAGCCTCACGAGCTTGCAGACCTCCTGGAACGCATCGTACGCGCAATAAATGTGGAATGCAAACCCCTAACCCCAAATTATGCATCCCTACTGCACCCACAAGGCTCTCTAGGGTTCCTTAAAAAACAAGGGGAATCAGAAATATCTCCACCAGCTCCGGAGGCCAAAAATAGGAGGTGTTCCTCTCGAGAAGTGATTTTTTTGGAGGCCTCTCACACTAGGGGCCTCCAATAATTTTAGTCTTCATAGTCTGTATGTGATGAGAGAGAAAGAAGGATAAAGACAGATTTGATTTCATCACAAGCCTGCTCATCGCGATTTTGAAGAAATAGCAAACGACTAAGGATTTTCGTCATTTGGCAAGAATTAGGACTCGGTGCTTAATTTTGACTGTGGATAGTATAAGAAAGTAAACCTACGTTGAGGGCCCGGATAGCTCAGTCGGTAGAGCATCAGACTTTTAATCTGAGGGTCCAGGGTTCAAGTCCCTGTTCGGGCGGGTGTTGTTTTGGGCTCCTGTGTCCTGGTATGACTGAACAAGTGGAAGGACTTAAGCAGTTAAGTACTGCTTACCTAGCTCTACCCCAAATGAGAATTTACAAAAATGAAAACAGACCTCATGTTGCCCGATTTTGCTTGGAAAGTGGTCGCTATATGACATTTTGTGCGATTTTTTTTAATTCAAAGCCTCAATAAATATACAACCAAAAACATTGCACATCTGCCCTCTCGACCCGGGTACTAAAACTGTACTTCGGATGAAGACACAGAATGTACAGTCTCCAGCTAGGAACACGTTCTTAGCATTCTTCCCTGTGCCCTCTGATGGGCCCTGCTGTGGACGCAAACACTTTCATCACTGTCCCCAACCCTGCCGTTGAAACTTACAGGTTTACCAAAAGGACAACACAGGGTAGAGGTTGCGCTACAGACCCAAGCTGTCAGCTGGTGCAGCAGGCATGTGTTTTATGGGCGTATCTTCAGAACCAAGCTGCCACCTACTTGCAACAGACCATCTTAGCTGGGCTTGCTGACCGTTGATGTTCTTCTAGAAAAGGGGGTCGGAGAGGGCCAAGAGTTTCCAGTCACCCCTCCGCACCGGTCACACACAATTCCACGCGTGGCCTCAGAGAGGAGCTGGAGTATACAACTGGAAGAGACTAGTGGAGAGGGCTCCATATACAGGGCCAAGCGGAAGCCATCATCCAGTCTGGGTTTCAACGTTACAGTGGGGCTGTGTTAGGGTCACCAACGCTCCTTCATGCTGACCATAACCCTTCATCGGTGACCTGTAAATAGTCCTAATAAGCTCATTGGTCCCCAGGATGAACTTTAGTGAAATCGGTGTTTGGTTTGTCATTGGAACCTTATGAGGAGGAGAGGTAGACCTTGACAGGCCCAGCTTCCCCAGAGCAAAAACTCTGTTGACGACATGTAAGCTTCGTAAGATCATGAGCTATATATCACTCCAAGGACCCTGTCATCTTATGACTAAAAAGAAGCAACAACAACCCCTTGAGTGTTTTGTTGGAAAGGAACACCAAATTCCAGAGACAGAGATACCAACAAAACACAAGCTTGCTGAAACCCGGGATTGAACCAGGGACCTTTAGATCTTCAGTCTAACGCTCTCCCAACTGAGCTATTTCAGCAAAGGTACAGGACTTCTCTGTCCGGTCCAGAGGAAATTTAAAAGAAAAAACAAAACAAAACAGCTCACCTCGCCTCCAGTTTTTGAATTTTTATTTTCATTTTCAGACGTATTATTTTTAGTTCTGCAGTCTTGGGAACACTGAGGAAATTAATTCCTGTCATGTTAGGACGCGTTCTGCCGCGTTTAGTTCCTAAGCTTTCTGTACCCCTATCCAAGGCCCCAAAGAGATAGGAGTACATGGTACGTATAGCATGGCCTACCGGTCCCATTCAACCCTCGCCTCCAGGGAAAAGTCGACGTGAACAAATTCTTAAATGGAGTATCCAGTTTGCCCGCAGTCACCTAGATCTGCCCGAGGTCTGAAAGGTCTGAGTTGAGACTGACTTCAGTGTTTAGCTGTCACCTTTCAGAGAAGGGTGGTGCAAACTAGAGTTGAAAGGAGGCGGCAGGAGGGGTAAGAAGGAAGAAGCTTCCGTCAGTGTTCTTCGCCAGCCTGGCCTAAAAATGATGGGGCCAAAGGGCGACGACGACGACTTTGTATAACTTTTGTTGGCTGTGTACTCTGACAACGTCACGTATATACGAACTGCGTTCTGATTGCTGTAGCCCCTCTCCCTAACTAGTCTCCCTCCCAGCCCTAGTTACTAGTTAACCCTCTCTCCCACGTTCATGTATTCTGAATTTGTTTGTCGTTTTATGTTTTGGTTTGAGTTGGTTTCGGTGTTTGAGACCCACTGACTTTAACCAGGGTCATCTGTGTGACCATGGACGTAGACTTGTCTTTTACAACTTAGTGGGCGCCCCAGTGGATACACACCTGAACACAGTGAACGCCCCTTCCCCCAGAATCCAGGTAATGGTGATTTTCAAAGAGCCCAGTCTCACTCTGCTGTCCACTGTACTTTGGATGAGTGGCCAATGCTGTTCCTTTGACAAACACCAACCAACCAAGTCTCCTGCCCGTGATTTTGAATGTATTCTGTACATAGTTCTTTGAAACGGTTCCTTATCCGTTTCAACATATGCTTTTTTGTTTCGGGGTTTTTTTTTTTAATTTCATCACTAGATTAAAAGCTCTCAATAATTATCATATACACCTGTAATTTAAAAATTAATTAGTTAAATTACATTGGGTGCTACTTGTAGAAATAATTAATTAAATTGTTTAACCGTATTTAGATTATTGTTAATTTGTTCGGCAGCTGTTAATTCTTATCCAGACATTATAAATGAATACACACAGACACCACGTGGATTTTAACAAGCCTTGGCCTGAGTTGTGCATTCCTAGCCCATCTAAGCTAGCTCATAATTCTATTACCCAAATATGACCTCATATATACATACATCCCCTCGGACTGCCATTCTCCACTATATGCGGATGTTCCTGGCCATGTGGAATGAGGTTCTTTTCTCTAACCCACGGTGTGTGCCTCCTTCTTCCTGCTGCTGGCTGGAATGCAGAAAAACTGTTTAGGGGCCCAAGTAAAATGAAAAAAAAAATGGTTAAGCAAGTAAATTGTAACATTTGTTGTCCAGTTTCTATGTGCTCAGCAATTTGAATGTTCTGAGCAATTTGTAGTTTGAAGCTGGACTTTGGGTAGGAAAGTTCAGGGCTTTCTTGAAATCCTGTCTGGAACAGTCTTTGAGGCTGGGCCATCTCAGCAAGCTGTTTGAAGTTGTTCTGGATGCAGATTTTGGAGGAAACAGCTATTGAGGCAGTCTATGAGGCTGGATTATTTGGGTTACTTGTCTTGTCTTCTTTGGACTTAGGTCCCATTGTTCTAAAACTATATAATTTCTCACAAGTAACATATAGTTCTGCAATTACCAAAATGCCTTTGATGTGCAGGATGCACAAATCAATGAAGGAATATTTTCTGTTCTTTGAACAAAAGAAAGACATTTGTAAGTCTTCATTCATGCCATAAAAAGATGGCATGTAATATCTTTCCTAGGGCAAATTGTCTTTTGGACAATAGAAGAAAAACAATTTTTTATTTTTCAAAAGAAATCCTGAAATTTTGAAACTGAAATTTATCTTTAAGTGTATATAAAACATAAAAATCTTAACTTTCTATCAATATCTATTATAACAAAACAATCTTAAATTTCTATCAATATCTATTAATATAACAAAATAATCTTAAGTTTTTAATAATAAAAGAGACAAAAAATAGAGTGAGGGAAGAATTGGATCCCTGAATCCAATTCACAACACATAATATATATCCATTCATCCTAGATGACAACAAACAATCACAACACATAACATAACACACACAAAAAACTTCCATTCCATCTTTTGGGAATGGAGTGTAAATATTTTTGGGTACCCTTCAAAAAAATGAGATATTGGCCAATTCCCAGGAAAGTTACCTATAGCTTCTGTTGTCCAGTCTCTGTATGATCAATCATTTTTGGACTAGCGCTTTTAAAAATTATTTGCATGCAAAGTTTTTAAGAAAACAGTGATTGAAGCAGCGTGTTAGGTTGAATCTTCTGGCCCATTTGTCTTGTTGTTATTGTCATTCAGTCCTTGGCTCTGAAAATAAATTTTTGCTCTAAATTTGAGCAAGTGGAAGGCATAGAACAACTTTGTAAGTCCATTTTAAGGCATAAACTCTGTCCATCCTGGATAAAAGATTGGAATATCATGAAAACCATACAGTTAATAAAATGATCTTACCATGCGAAGACATTCATATTTCAGCTAATGGGAGGTTCTC